>PQWD01001385.1:0-85820 GCA_019425675.1 Leucinodes orbonalis | reverse complement strand
ATTGACGAAATATCTTCAATTAGAGGTATACCAGTTCAGCTTATTGCAGTCCTATACATAGACTTATCCAGCTCCTTTTTATGCACTTAGCGCCTATGTCACATTTTGTATATACGTGTGTTGTTATGAACACTAAATTTTGCCTCAATGTATCAGCATTCTCTTCCTTTCGTGCATCAAGTAAGTAACTAAATATATTCCTGTTCAACCTAGCCATCATACATTTATCGACAGATTTTCAACATATTCATGGATTATTGTAATTTTATTTCATGTTGGCCTTGGCCGTGAACGATACCTAATTTATATTCTACTTGTGGTATATATTATTTTATCGTATCCAAGAATATTTTCCTATGGTATGAATATTTATTCCTATAATAACTGGCATACGCAAGTGATACCCTGTAATGCTGTGGCCAATAACGGATAAGTCGAACGATCATTAACGCGATACTATTGTGATAACTTTGAATACGTCAAATCTGCCAATTTATCGCCTAGTGGCTACATCTAAAATTTACGCTTTATTTGATCTAGCATTTGTGGTAAATATTTTTTTAGTTTTTTTCGAACTGAGTCAAGTTATTTGAGATAGTTTTGTACTTTTACTGCAAAATATCATGAGTACCCCTATTTGTACGATCAAAGCATCTACCTATCTATTTAAAGGCAAGACTCATTGAAGAGACTATGTTACTGGATGATTGAGTTACTGGTCCTTTTTTTACACATACAACGAGAAAGACCAATATGTCTTGTATTGTAATTTCTAACACAATGAACACTTCTATTAAATGAAATAAATAAATGAATTAATAGTCAAGAGAAATAAGTTCTTATATTTTGTTTTTTGTCTTCCGGACTAACGAAGCCATAATCCAGGAGCTCGGTATCAAGCAGCGGCTGTCGTCCATTGTTCAGGCTCGGATTCTAAATTTCTTAAGGCAATTGTCGCGGCAAAGTGATAACTCCGGGGAGCGCCTCGTGGTTCAGGGAAAATTGATAGATATTGATGCGGCAGGGCATAAACGCACTGGAGCGACCAGGTCAAGGCAGCAGACGGGGGCCCCCTATACCGGTGCACTAGACAGGCGGCGGTCAGAGCGGAGTGGCGGAACATTGTCAAGCGTGCCACTCAACCTTTCTTACCTCATAACCACGACCACTTGGCCAAGTGTGCTAACGACTTAGAAGAAGAAAAAATCTTTTCTTTAATAACTATAAGGAGATTCCAGTACCTAAGCTAATGGTCTTACACATGGTCAGGTATATTGTATATTTTGACAATTAATTCGATAAAAGTAATTCTAATAAAGTTCTTTTAAAAAACTGTTAAGTGTAAACGACTGCACCTTAACCCGCCAAGGCGTGCGTCGTCTCGCGACGTGATTGCGAGGGGCGGCCGCCACCTGTTGTTTGTTTTACAAACTAGAACCACTTTTTACCTAGGATTTCTCAAAGTTACCTTTTTTATATAACGTGTTATATTGTATACACATGATGAGACCAATATGTTTGAACATAAATTGTTCAATGTTTTGTTTATGAAATAATTATGTTGTATGAGTTAGCCGTTTCATATTCATACTATCAATTTATAATCAGTGTTCTTTTCTTGTCTATAAATAAAGTCGTCAGTCGTTATGAAAACGCTAAAATATACACTGCAGTTTTATTTATTACTAACGCGAAATATTGTAAATGAATCTCATTGATAGGTTTCTAGATAGACGTGATGGAAATTATTAAATATTATGCAAAGCGAACAAACACGTTTTTATGTATGTCATAAAGATAATGGGACGTCAGTTCGCTCACTTGGTAGTAAAATGCCTGACCACAGTACGTGTATATGTTGCCCACCTGCAAGTATATAGCAAATATATAATTTGTGAAAAAATAAATCCCTTCCTATGTGAAAAAGAACCGAGGTTTTTGCAACGTTAAATATTAAAATCGGTAATTCAACCATGTTCCACACATCACCCGGTCTCCTTTCCCGTATTCTTGCTTGCAGTGCGTGTAATGAGATTGTTGTACCCCCCCCCCCCCGCGCCCGCCTTCGCCTCTCCGCCCACGCCTAACATTACTGATTATAAAAGCCAAAGATGCCACATCTATCTCGCTGTAGAGTCGAGTGCACTGGAACTGTATCAGAAAATCTTCTACATAGCCAATTAGGTTTGAAGGCGCGTTGTCACTCTAGCGACGCGTTGGTTTTGGAAGTACGGCGGCGATTTGGAGAGAACTTATGAACAAGCGGCCGCCGGTACAATACGTGAGCAACGAATCGCTAAAATTCTGTATCATCAAACTGAATTCGTAATTGTTTAAATTGTTATTTAATGAAGAAGTATCTATCTACATTATAAAAGCAATATTTTTGTGAACCGACTAGTAATAACAGTAATTTTACGTATGGATATTTGTATTTGGCACTGCAGACTGGGTATTGTGTAAGCCAAACTGTACATTCACTGTAAGTATGTAGCAATCATAAGTTATCAAGGCAAGGTCGTAACAAAAACACTGCTTTAGTATTATAATTTATTTCTTTTAACAAGACATTGATATTACAAATATGATCCAGTTTTTCCAATCAACTATTTAAGAGAACCGTCCGTCACGTTCTACAAACACGCTTACAGACTATGTTATAAGCTGCAATATTTATCAATGTCCATCATGGTCTAGCATAAATTGGTTTACAATTTCTAAAAAAGGGTACTACACTATTGACGAATATTTATGTGATAAAAATCCGTGGTCTTAAACCACTTATTTTTTATTTTAGATTTTCTTTTAATTTTTTATTTTATTTTGTTTTAATTATTAATTATAATTTGATTATTTATTATTTTGATTTAAACTAAATTTTAATATTATCTAATTGTCTTATTCATGTTGTTTATTATTTTATATTATTTTTTTATTATTTATTTTGTAATCTTAGTTGTGGTATTGTTTTAATTTATATTGTAATTTGATTAACTTTTTTATTTTAATAACTTTTTTATTTTATTTTGTTATTTGCACACACACTTATCATGTCCTAGTTTTCAAACTTTAAGTAAACTATTGTGAATTAGGTTGAATTTCTGTGTATACTGTGTATGGCTTACTGTCTAGTCTATATAGAAAAAAACCATCAGCATGTAATGGCAGTAATCTGTTTGTGTACCATAAATAAATAATAAATAAATAAAAAAAATAAAAAAAAATAAACTGCTCAGCTATTTCAGTGTTTATGATATACTGTTACATTAAGTAATTGTTTTTAAAAAAGGCTACACTGTTGAGTTTTCTTGGGTGCTTCGTTTTTTTTCGGTTTGGCCTGTTGAGAAATCAACAGGCCAAACCACTGAAGCGCTTTTTTTCAAAGCGTCAAAATTAATATTTTTATTTTAGTACTTTTTATTTTATTTTTGTATATTATTTGACGTTCATAAGTGCTTTTTGTAAGCCTAATTTGAATAAAGAATTTTGAATTTTTTGAGATTTTCATAAACAGTATGAGAAATTGCATAATAACAACAACATAAACGACATTGAAAACCAAGTTCAATCCAATCACAATCATACAGCGCCATCGAAACTCACAAACCATACTACTAATAAAACAAACAGACAAGTTCATGCACACAAATGTAAGTACTGCATAGGGATCGAACCCGGAACCCTTGGAGTACCAGCCGACGGCTCAATCATGACACCATATGGGTCGTTAACCAATTGTAACAATAGAAACATATTGTGTCGATTTTTGCCCGATGGACCGACGACTTGCGAAAGGTCGCTGGTGGAGGCTTGATGAGAAAAGCGGCAAACCGGGATATCTGAAACAAAATGGCTCCCCATTGTCCAGCAGTAGACTGCGATATGCTTTTTTAATGACAATTTATTTCAGTTTGATTAACATCTTACAATTACAGATGATTATTATAACCACACACTATCGCCTAACAAAAACAAAAACCTCAAACAAACAATTGTGAAGTCACGTTCACATTCTATACATTCTGAAAATAATAGGACAAAAATAAAATCGGCACTTGTGAATGTGCGTATTTATGGATAAGGCGTATTGTAAATATGTTCACTGATCAATAGATCGCTTCGGACGGTGAGTCAGCGCGTGCGGAGATAGAACTGCTTACATTATCATATTGCCCTTTCGGCTAAATCATTTCAACAGATTGTAAGCACATGCCAAGTGGATATGTTTAAAATGTAAACTATTTTCTATTTATTGCTTCCATTGGAAATAAAAAATATTAAAGTTTTCTTATATATTAAATCTTATAATAAATTAAATATATCAATAATTAAATATAATAGTGAAATTACCGGGTATAGGAGACCTAACATCTGTTGTCTCGGGTGACGGGCGCAGTGCGGCATTGATGGAGATAAATCGTCTATCAGTTGTTGGCTCCTTTTAATGCCGCCCGTGATGGTCTGGCGTATCACTTACCATCAGGTGAGCGTCCAGACCGCCTGTACACTTATAACATACAAAAAAATATAACAGACATAATATAAACCAAACTACACGAAACAGTTAAGTGGAAGTAATCTTTAATTCAGTCGAGAAATTTATCCCCACGAACTAACTAACGATAGAGAGACAGCAGTCAAATAAAATAAATAATAAATATCCACTGACATTCACACAGCGCCATCTAGCCCAAGTTAAGCGTGAAGCCTGTATTATGGTACTAAACAACGGATAAATATACTTATATACATTTTTTTTTAAATACATACATATTATACATAGAAAACACCCAGACCATTACAAACAGATATGTTCATGCACACAAATGTTTGTACTGCCCGGGGATCGAACCCGGAACCCTTTGTGTTGCATCGACTCTCAACCGCACACACAAATGGGTCGTCAATAAAATAAAAGCTTTTAACCAACTTGATTGAATTTTGATTTAGTTTAACTGTGCAAGTTCGGTACACTAGGTGGTTGACTCGGTACTGTTTCGTCTAGGTAGGTACAACTGCAATACCAGATATAGCCCCGTAAAATACAAGTGCATTTCGTTTCGTTTCGGGACGAGGGCAGGGACTTAACATCTGTTGTCTAAGGACGGGTGCAGTGCATTGTAATAATAACTGGCTATAAGTTATTAGTCTTCTTCAATGCTGCTCTGTTATGGTCAGGCACATCACTTGATATCAGGTGAACCCCCTGACCGTCCTGTACACTCAGTAACGTAAATAATACAGCATTACCTTAGAATGTTATGAGATGAACGCGTATTATCGACGCGGTGACGTAGGCACCGTGGCGCGTCGACGACGAAATAACATTTCGGGTGCTGCGGAGTGTACTTAATTTACTGGGTAAAAACCACTTAGCGAGGAGTATTTGTTAATTATAAATTCCCGAATACATGAAAAGGTTACCCTCGGGTCGTTGTCCTCGAGCTTAATCTCTGCAAGTACTTTGTCGAGGTTGAATACCAAATTATAGGAACAAAGTACGAAATGAAGATCATTTATTGATTTTGTTGTAGGGTTCATCATCATCAGCTCATTATACGTCCGTATCGAAGGGCACAAACCTCACCGTACTGGGTTACAATTTCAATATATTAAAATAGGATAAAGGTACCTAATCCAGGCTTCATCAGCGACCTCTCGCTAGTCATCGGTCCGGGCGTCCTACCCTACGCTACGCTTGCGGTTTCCACTCCAGAACTCGTCCGATCCCGTTGTCGCAGAACCGATGACCGTTGTCATCGGTTCTGCGACATACATGACCTTTTGTGCGACCGGATCAGCAACTTTCATAACGCTGTCATCATATTACGTTCCGTTTCACCCACTTTTGTCTTTTATCTATTTAATGTAATGTTTTACTTTTATTTCTTTTTTCTTTTTTTATTAAAAAAAAATGTTTAGCAGTGATAACTACTAATTATTATAAGTACTTAATTTTTATGTTATTTTTGTGATTAAGATAGATATTATTTTGTGTGACGTAATTTATTCACTGGGTTCCGTCAGAATATCGGCGCTATTGCGATGCTTATCTTTATAGCGTCGTAATGGCTTAAGCTGAGGCGGAACCCTTTGACCTTTGTTATACTATATTATTTTTTTAAAAAAAGAGCAAATTTATTTTTTCTGTAAAATTTTATATTTTGTTTTGTGATTTTGTAAAGGTCAATAAATGGTATTTCTTTCTTCTTTCTTTCAACTTGAAGTGGTAGTGGGCCTGCCACTTCAAGTTGATGTCTAAAATTAATTTCTGTCATGGATAACATCAATTCTGACTTTGTCTGTAAGAGCGACCACGAGCATGGCTCACTCCATTGCCTTGGAATTGTAAACTGAACCCGCAGTCAGTGTCCATGTTTCAGCTATGTATGTTATTAAGGGTAGAACGAATAGTTCAAAAACTTTTGTCTTTAAGCATTGCGGAATCGCCAAGATGACGACCTGAGGTGTTATTGCCATCTCTTAAAACAGTATTATTATAATGATAGGTCAGCATTTTTGTACCAGAAAGGGCGAAGTAATACTAATATGACGACCCATTTGTTGTAATGGTTGAGACGTCGGCTGCAACACCAAGGGTTCCGGGTCCCCGGGCAGTACAAACATTTGTGTGCATGAACATGTCTGTTTGTAATGGTCTGGGTGTTTTCTATGTATAATATGTATGTATTTCTAAAACAAAAATGTATATAACTATGCTTATCCGTTGTTAAGTACCCATAATACAGGCTTCACGTTTAATAATTAAATTATTTAGGGCTAGATGGCGCTATGTGAATGTCAGTGGTATTTATTAAATTATTTAGGGCTAGATGGCGCTATGTGAATGTCAGTGGATATTTATTAAATATATATTATTTTTTTATGAAACTATATAATATATATATATTATAAGAGCGTCGGTGGCTCAATGGTGTGGACTGTCGCCCTCCTACCGGGAGGGCTGAGGTTCAAATCCCGCCACGTACCAATGTGTTTTCGAAAAATATATGTACGTTATTCGACGTTCTTACGGTGAAGGAAAACATCGTGAGGTAACCCGCACTTGGCCCGCGTGGACGACTAAGGCCTAATCACCTTATACAGGTAAGCTCGTGCCCCTCGGTGGGGACGTTTAATGAGCTGATAATGAATATATTATACTGTTTTAGGAGATGCCGGTAACACCTGATAACTTGCCGAAGGAGTTTTGTACAGTACGATATTGTTCTACAAATGAGAGCATTGGTTGAATTACTTAGTTTCTTTTTGAAGAGTAAAGTACTTTGATATCTAGCATCACTAAAACAATACATTGGATCCATAAGACATGCATTCTAAGCTCCACATGTGATAGTGTCATAATGCAATTGTCGTGTTATCATGACGTCGCACGACAAAGGGCGTCGCGAGGGAAACAGCACGTCACAGTGTGACGAGGGCTCACTGTTACTATATAGTATATATTATTAAATTTTTGAGTTCTAGTTAGGAATGTAGAAATTTCTTAGTTGACAATTGTTTAAATACTATGCTCCATTTCATATACTGTATGATTAAAATAGTTTAAAAATATGGTGAATAATAATATCTGACGACCATTTGGTGTCATGGTTGAGACGTCGTCTCTTACAAGGGTCCGGTCCGAATAGTAAAAAATTTGTGTGCATGAACATGTCTGTTTGTTGTCTGGGTGTTTTGCATGTATAATATGTATGTATTTACAAAAGAAAGGTATGTAAGTATGTTTATATGTAGTATCCATATTACAGGCAAATGCTTCTTTTGGGGCTAGATGGCGCTGTGTGAATAGTGGATATTTACTTTACTACTTATCAATAATTATTATTAGTTGAAAAGTCTGCTACTACAGCAAGAATACGGGAAGTACAAACAATGTGTACAAAAGCTTAATGCTTTAATTGTGACTAGCGCTGTGTTCATCACGTTTGCCGCAAAGAGCTTTGAGCCCAAGCTTCGCCGAGTGCGGCGGAAATGCGTCAAATATTAACGTCAGCGGACGAGGCGGACGTGACGTATTAACCATTTTTCCCTAGAGCTCACGGGGGGGAGCAACAAGCACAAATCTCGTTATTGTGGAGATGTGCGTGAGGGATTTCTATTTGTGTTTGTATTTGTACAAATATTGTCATTGCAATGTGGCAATGAAATATTTTTTCCATATTTTGTATTTATTTTATTTTAAATAACTGTTGTTGGTTGCAAATGACCTTTAACCTTGACGATCGCATATAGCTCTCAGCCTTAAATATTTACAAACGAGCCGAAGGGTGCAAAGTAGGACTCGAACTTCGGCTTAGGGCGTTATGGGGGAGGGCTTGGTAACTACGATATGTTTGGGAAGTGAATTTGGCCTCGGATATATGTTTGATAATTCCATATTATTCCGTAAAATTATTTATTTAAATTTTGGCCTTTCAACGCGTCATAGAAAGAGTACAAATCAAAAGCGCGAGCACACTACTTTTTTATTATGACATGTAGCGAGCGACGTGATTATAAATGAAAATTTAGCCAACTGACGCGTTGGGCAGATTTTTGCGCGATCACTTTTTGAGTGAGATAAGTGTACATGGCGGTCTGGACGCTCACTGATGGTAAGTGATACGCCAGACCATGAAGAGCGGCATTAAAGGAGACAACAATGATAGAGTTATTATCCTCATCAATGCGCACTGCGCCGTCACCGAGACACAGATGTTAGGTTCTCCTATACCGGTAACTTCACCAGATAGATTGTTCATCTGGTTCGTTTATTGTTTATTTGCGGTTGCAATTTAGATTATTATGAAGATGTTACTTAATAAGTAATGTCCCGGTATCGTTCCGTGAATAAAAGTGTTTTGCACTTATGTGTTCGGGATGAGGGCGCTGTAGCTAGTGAAATACGGGTAAAATACTCACATCTGTCGTCTCGGGTGTCGGATGTAGGGCAGTATTGGCGGAAAATAATGGCGGGTACTTATATTATTTCTCCATCTGCATCTGTCTTCACCCGTAGGTAGTGAAGTGGCAATTTGGGGAAACATATTCAAGCAAAGAATGGTAAACAATACTATATCATCATCACCCTTTAGATCTCATTTCAAGGAACATGGCTTCCTGTACAGCATAGTTATAAGAGACTAGCTTTGCCGCGCTTCGCTCGCATTAAATTCGGGATAACGGTACTTGCATTTATCACTATCATACTTTCCTCCTCCAACTTTGAAGGTTTGGGGTCAATTTCAGAATTTTTTTTAGGAAAAATATGTTATAGTGAGCTAACCTTAAAGATAGACATATGCTGTCGGGACTTTTTTGTAGACATTAAAAGCAGAACAATACTCTCATACATGACTTTTGTGTAACTTTAACCGTTTACGCAGTACGCAGCGGAAGCTCCAAGTATGAAAAATACCCGATTTTGAAACATTCTTCATTGCTGGCTTCTATTACTCGTAGCGTGATGATATATAGCTATAGCCTTCCTCGATAAATAAGCTATTAACTGAAAGAATATTTCAATCGAACAGTAGTTCTGAGATTAGCGCGTTCAAACAACAAACAAACTCTTCAGCTTATATATTAGTATAGATAGGGCCGTAGCTCACACGCGGGCCAATGCGGATTAGTGGGTTTTGACAACTACTACCCTAAGATTGTCATGACCAACGGTTTAAGGTGTCTTCAGGAGCACAGGACTCGAGATAATATTTTTGGGCAACCATACGATCGACCATGTCGATCGTCACAGAAAGCCTAGCCGCATCGAGCCATCATCAGCTCATCACGTCCGACTGAGGGCGAGTCTCCCAGTAAAGTGTGTATAGACCTCGTCGTCCACGGGGCCAGTGCAGATTGGCCGACTTCACGCACTATCTTGAATCTCTACGCAGGCCAGGTTTCCTCACGATGTTTCCTTCACGAGGAGCAGCGAGCCTGCATGGCGGGGCAATAGTAGATTCAGATACTTAATACATGACCTAATACACGGTAACCCTGAGGTTCTTTTGACAAATACGAGCCAATCTGGCAGTGTTTAACGTCATCTAGACCAAACTAGGTTAAGGTTTTGCTTAAAAATCCTCATTATAATTTTTTTAAATTAAATTAATTCAATTTTCATTACTTTTAAAACTTTAGTAAAGCAAATAAAACTTTATAATGCGGGCTGCTATCATAATAAAAATTTTTGAGCTCGCTGACGAAATTTTTTTTTTGTTTGTTGTGTCTTCAATATCTGTATTTAGAAAAAATAATGTAAGAAATAGGTCTGTTGAATTTGAAGCACCGATACGACAAAGGTGATACAATAAATACAAAAAAATATAATGAGGTAAAACTTTGCCAGCAGTGGACTGCAATAGGTTGAAGAGAGACAGAGTACTTGTTTCCACTTAAATTGAGCAAAGGTAGGGGATAGCGTATAAAACTGCACTCGCGTCTGATGAAGGATTTTTACCTTTTTTTATTGTTTTTTATCTAAAATAGCCACATACTTAATCTCACACCCTCACCTTTAGTAAGGGAATAATGGGGATGACAACCCTTAACGAAATTTTTTTTTCTCAGTACTATTTGAGATATCTTCATGAAATTGAAAACATACATGACTATCGATGAACTAATTATTATAGATTTTTTTTAGAATTTTTGGAATATTATAAACTGTAAAAAATGGGAAGTATATTTTTTGGGGGTGGTTTTTTATACCAACCCTTAAAGTGACACTACCAAAAAAATATATCTTATTGGTTAATTAATTAGCTATTACATGTAAAAGTTACAAAAGGGTCGGATTGGTGGAACAGCTTAATAAAAATCTATTACGAATATTTACTTGCATGCATACCTATATATTATTTTTACAGAACTATAAAAACACATGTGCAGTATCTTTATATGGATTTATCATCTTAAATACGTTTTTGCAATTATTCAGTGTCAACAAATGTGTCATCATCTCATCAGATTTCAGATCTTTACATCTTAATCAAATGTGTATACCTACAAATAAACTATAAATAATCACTGATGAATAATATTCGATTTGATGACATTCGACTGCACGAATTTTTAACATCGTGTTATAAACTCGATAAATGTTATATCATATTACATAGCAAATAACATGTTGTGACCTGTTCATTTGGACGCGACACGTAAGCCGGGGAGTCAATCACAAACGCGAAGTGAATGCACGATCATTATTTTTGTGCGATTCAGTTTTTTACTGTAACATTTGCAATCAGAAATAATGGAGAAAACAAGTGAATGTCGTAATAATGATAAATGTGTTAATTGTAAAATGAGTCTCAGAACAAATGGAAAGTTGAAACGCATCATTACAAATGAAGATTTAAATATATATCAACCTTATTGTAAAAATACTTTACATATTGGATCCGTGTTTTTGCCATAAATGTAGACTGATACTATATAGAGTCGCGCAACCGATCCACTGGCTGTAGTGACAGCGTTAAAATGACAGTAACGACAGTGATTTCGATGATCCGGACTTTCAAGTGTTTTGTCGCAAGAATTCACGTCAAGAAGAATACGTAGAGTTTCAAATCAAAAGAGTTAAAACAACACGATCTATACACATAATGATCGTGCATTCACTTCGCGTTTGTGATTGACTCCCGGCTTACGTGTCGCGTCCAAATGAACAGGTCACAACATGTTATTTGCTATGTATATGATATAACATTTTATCGAGTTTATAACAGATGTTAAAATTCGTGCAGTCGAATGTCATCAAATCGAATATTATTCATCAGTGTTATTTATAGTTTATTTGTAGGTATACACATTTGATTAAGATGTAAAGATCTGAAATCTGATGAGATGATGACACATTTGTTGACACTGAATAATTGCAAAAACGTATTTAAGATGATAAATCCATATAAAGATACTGCACATGTGTTTTTATAGTTTCTGGTAAAAATTAATATATAGGTATGCATGCAAGTAAATATTCGTAATAGATTTTTATTAAGCTGTGTTCCACCAATCCGACCCTTTTGTAACTTTTACATGTAATAGCTAATTAATTAGCACATAAGATATATTTTTTTGGTAGGTGTCACTTTAAGGGTTGGTATAAAAAACCACCCCCAAAAAATATACTTCCCATTTTTTACAGTTTATAATATTCCAAAAATTCTAAAAAAATCTATAATAATTAGTTCATCGATAATCAAGTATGTTTTCAATTTCATGAAGATATCTCAAATAGGTACTGAGAAAAAAAAATTTTCGTTAAGGGTTGTCATCCCCATTATTCCCTTACTAAAGGGGTGAGGGGTGTGAGATTAAGTATGTGGCTATTTTAGATAAAAAACAATAAAAAAGGTAAAATCCTAAATCAGACGCGAGTGCAGTTTTTATACGCTTATCCGTAGATCCTTTGATTCAAAATCACCCATCAAGAAAAATACGTTTCCCTATTCATTTACCTACGCAGTCCACTGCTGGACATAGGTTCCCCATTTTGCGCCAGATATCCCGGTCCTCCGCTTTTCTCATCAGCCTCCACCGCGACCTTTCGCAAGTCGTCGGTCTATCGGCGGAGGGTCCTACGCTACGCTTGCCAAGACGCGGTCTCCACTCCAGAACTCGTCTGCTCCAACGCCATCGGTTGTAAATAAATACGTTTATTAGTATTAAAAATGTAAAGCTTTACATTTATACTAGCACAGAATTATTTTACAGACTCAGTAAACGAAGCTGATCTACATATTTTATATGTATTTTCATCAGTTTAGACGACACCTTTAATGATTAAAGCCGCAAACTTCTAGTATATTGGCATTCGCGTGACGTCACCAACGCCATCTCTAAGCCAGAAATAATTAACCAAATCACCCGTTAATATGTAATTTTCACGTAGAATAAACTAGTATGAGTTATAAATAAATAAATGTATTTAAACCGAACGTGGAGTTCGGTTTAAATACATTTATTTCTAATAAAAGCTTAAATGGTTAATTATCTTTGTTTTCGGCACCTGTTCCTTTGTCTTGTAGGTTTCATTTTTATTTGAATACATCACTTTCTTTAATTACAGAATTTGCAAGTTGAAATGGCAGTGGGCAGGGCAATAGTACGTAGAACCAATGGGCAAAGGGTTCTCGAATGTGTCCGCGTAACGGAAAGCGAAGCGTAGGCCGATCTCAGATGGACGGCGGACCTGGTTAAGGTAGCTAGCAGATGGATGTCAACTTCAAGAGAACGGTTTGCTAATGATTTCTTAGGGGAGGACTTCGTTCAGCTGTGGCCATTTTAGGCTGTAATGATGATGATGCTTTTTATAACATATATATAATGTATGTAAATGTTGATTCATTAGCAAGTAGCTGGAAATATAAAAACTGAATTTTGAATACGCAACTCCAAGTGGTTGATTCAGTCTGTCAAAGGGTACTTTGTTGGGAGTAGGTCGAGTCCGCGGGACCCTCGGATTTTGCTCAATACTTGTAAGATGATGCCATCTCATTAGACAAAAAATATAAGATGATATTTTTTACTCAAACATGAGCTAATAAATTACGACTCGAGAAATGTCTCTGTTAAAACAGATTGATGTAGGCCTCGCTATCCTAGTGTGAAAGTCAAAGGAAATACTATTTATTACGAGTATATCTTTAGTTTAAACAAATGAACTTCTCATTATATTTGATCTCATTGAATGTGAATGGATTAAGAGAAATTATTCCAATCTGATTGGTTTAATAAATTAATTTCACGAATTGATGAGTTATTTAATATTATCACTTCGGTATATTCAGTTATGAAATGAGATTTGCTTGCAACTTCCTCACGGTGCCATTAGCTGATTATGCCTACATCAATTTTGTAGCTATGCTCTCAGTAGGTAATTTAAATATTGTCATACACACACGCACGCACTCACGCATACACATACGCACACACGCACACACACAAGGCTAGCGATAAAACATTATTATTTATAAGTTCGAACATGTTTAACCCAAAAAGTTTACAGCTAGGCACGAAAATATATTTTCGTGCTAGCTGTTCACTCGGATGCATTTACTCTGAGTATCATCATATACTCCAGGCGCCCAGGTCTGAGTTACAGGTTGTACATAACATCCCATTGATGCCGGTGAAATGGAAGTGCGCTCTCGATATCCCACAGAGCCGGACTCGTTGCGGCTTTATAAATATTTTTACAGTAAAGGCTTTTTTTTTGGCGTAGCTTAAATGTGCAGTTGAACGATCGCAAAAGTTAAGCTACAATCGCAACGCTCAGTCGTCAGATGGGTGACCGAAAATATTATCTTGAATCTCCGTGGTTCGGAAGATTAGTCTGGCCATTATCTGAGGATGAGAAAGGATGGGTGTAGGCCTGCATGGTGGATTACGGCCCTAACCCATGCTATGTGGACAACAATGTTGCCGACCTAAATTTTGGGGCGGCTGTGTATGTTGGGTTAAAAATCCGTATTTCAAAGGAAAAGCATCGACTGTTGGGCCGTGTCATTTCCAGTTAAACGCGAACCTTGTATTACGTGTACTAAACAACTGATTAACATACTTTTATCTTTTTTGTAATACATAATAATATGTATAGAAAACACCCAGACCATATACAATACCGACTACACAAATGTTTGTACGGCTCTGGGATTGAACCGGAATTCTTGCTGTAGTAGCCGACGTTTTAGGTATCAGTTAATTTGTCAAAAGTTTTGATTGCGGTGAAGCAATATTTTCAATATTAGTATAGCTTCGTATCCTAAAGCACCGACACTAAAAACTAAAGTCTGGCTAATTAGTGAACGTTTAAATTTAAATAAATTCAAGAGACATATATATAATAGGTTAACACTAAGACATTAACTTCATAAATATTTTAACTTCATTCTCGCCAGAATCAACACAGAATAACAATTACATTGTATCTGTTGGCATTAGTTACCTAAAGTGTGTGTATGTAGTAGTTCAGTTTGAGGTAGCCACGGAAGACCCGCGTCATGGTGTCTTCATCACCATGGCTTATGCTGAGTGGTATACTTTTCTGTGTCTTTAGATTAAAGTTATTATGTATAAGGTTATATTGTATACTGTCACTGAATAAACATTTCTTTTTTTCATTGCGTTGGTTGGTTATACATTCCAACTGCGGCTTTAAAAGGGTTTGTTCCAATACTGTTTGTGCTACAGATTTATTTTAAAAAGAGTCAAAACATTTCGAAGCTTAAAATATTCATTTACCAAATAAATTGACCCTTTCATACGCGTATTAAAAGCAGAGCGTCCTATAAAATATACAACACGCGATGCAGTAATGTGATTATCATATTCACTCGTCCCTGAGTCCGCGCCTGCCCTCACCCACACTTTCAGGGCTTTTCGACCGCATCGCGAAAATCTCCCTTCTCGCTCTACACCATTCTATTGGCATATAGCTATCCTGGTCGCACGTTGACGCGGGAAATTGTGAAGCAATGCGGGCAGACCTGTAGATTCGCGTGCGCTGTAAAGACGCTTCAGTACCGCTCTGCTAGGAACTTTCTCTTCTGCAAGTTTAGTGGCGGATTAGTACCGTGCTGTGTTTGTGGTGTGTTGTGTAGTTGTGTGTGTTTGTGTGTGTGTACAGGACGTCTAGACCGAGGTAAATAATGAGGACTTTCATATTGCGGTGAAGCTTTTCGAGGTGACATCAAAATATTAGTTTTAAAGTCCTTACTTGTATTTGTTTGGAAAACCTACCTTTAATAAAAATACTTACATATTCATTGATATATAGGAAGGCTATATCGTTAATTGAAAATAAATTGTACTGTTATATTTCATTAATTACGTGTAGGTACTACCAGACGTAGGTAAATGATATGAAATCGTCGTCGACAATTGACAAATTGATATTACTAACATACAGTGACAAATTGGATACGATTGAGGATTCTAAATTAATATTATTACAACTCAGCGTAGGGATCATGAACAATAGCAATACAGAATCAGTCCTTATATACGAGCAAGGTTCTTTATGTTCTGTATATTTTCTGTATTTCATATTTCTTATTTAGATTTACGTCATCCAAATCCATTGATTCGATGTGGGCTTTCAGAAAAGACTTCTTCATTATCATCATTAAACTATTATATACATCGCGGAATGAAAGCATTGCACCTTATGCCTTCTGAAAAGCACTTATACTTGATGGTCAAAATACAAAAGAAAATAAAAAATCTATTACAAAATTAATTGTGATATTTAAAGATCAAAAGAGTTGACGACCCATTTGGTGTTACGGTTGAGACGTCGGCTGCAACACCAAGGGTTCCGGGTTTGATCCCCGGGCAGTACAAACATTTGTGTGCATGAACATGTCTGTTTGTAATGGTCTGGGTGTTTTCTATGTATAACATGTATGTATTTACAAAAAAAAAATGTATATAAGTATATTTATCCGTTGTTTAGTACCCATAATACAGGCTTCACGCTTAACTTAGGACTAGATGACGCTGTGTGAATGTCAGTGGATATTTATTTATTTATTTAAAGATAGGTGACAAAGAAATAGACTTAGGAGCATACAGAGGAAATAAATTTCTAATTTCTAAAACTATATTGTTTTAAAATTTATTCACAATATCTATCTACGCAGAGTATCTGAACACAACAAAGCTATATCACTACCTACAACACATACATACATTTGTTGATCTTTACAACTTTTGCCTCGAAGTATCTAGCAAAATAATGTGTCGAATATTTAGTAAAATGTTACATTTGCCAGTCTCACATTTCATTTTTAAACAGTTGTGTTTTGCTCAACCTTACGTGAAAGAAAACATAAGACAGTATTACCTGCGTAAGTGATTATATTAGCAAATATCCTAGAGGGAATCTAGGTTAACAGCCATCCTATTTCATGTTATTTTCCTTATGCACATCGGGTACAAAGCAATGATTTGCAATTCCGCGATAGCTTATAAGGTAAATAAAGGTAAATATGAACTCTCGCATGTTATTAGTTGCTTTCCTTTGACACAACGTTATTGTTTGAATAGGAATGTGTGGGGCAAAGGAAACATTATTTTACTTTGACGCCAGGACGATAAAGTTTTTCAACTGAATTGTAATCACATGTTTGTTACTGCATCAGGTCTGAATGATATAGGCGATTTTAATAAAATTTGTAATGGAATTAGCTGACACTCTGGATTTACACGTAGGTTAGGTTTTGTGCGGGAAAATATCTACGAGTATCACTACGTATTATAAAAAGTCACTTTTTCTGTCCCTATATACCTATGTATGCTTAAATTTTTAAAACTACTCAACGGGTTTTGATGCGGTTGTTTTTTATAATATAGATAGAGTGATTGAAGAGGAAATCTATATGTATATTGACACCGTATATATAGTGGAGAAATACTGTTATTTTTGATTTCTAATGTGATGTTAAATAATTGCGTTTTTTCCCGCTTGCATTGCAAACGCAGGCAGATTTATCAAAATTATGTTTTATTTACAATGTTCCCTGCAAAGATATTCGAAGGTTGTGTGTGAAGTCATCCAATCCGTACTGGGCCCGCGTGGACGTCTAAGGCCTAATCACCCTATACGGGTAGGCTCGTCCCCCTCGGCGGGGACGTTTAATGAGCTGATGATGATGATACAATGTTCACAGTTTTTCGGTAGTGGATTTAGTAACAGCATTGCACCCGTGCGAAGGCGGGGCGGGTCGCTAGTATAATATAAAAACACTGAGACACAGCTAGTATTATAAAGTGTGTAATTTTGTATGTTTGTCACTGTATCAAGTCTAACTGGCTGAAGCCGAATTCATAAAAAAATATGGAATTTTCTGACACCTTGGATTAACACATGTTTGGCTCGGCTAGGACACATACATGTTCAATTACCCGGTGAGACTTGACATATGTCGTCTATTGGGTGAGCGCGGTACATTGACAACAGAAACTAGGTGGTAGAATCGGTACTAATACTTCTATGTCGGTAGGTACCACGTAGTGCCAGATATCATACCTTATTATTATCATCACCATTCCAACCCAAGAGTTGATTTTTTGTGTTTAACTCAATAAATGTCTACTCAGAATTGAAATACTACAGTGCTACGAGCAATCTTCGTAGCATTGTCTTAGCGATGCCGCCAATAATGGTCTTGAGTGAAAAACTTTTCTCGTATCAGAAAGCTTGGAGTAAAATATAAAAGGGTTCGTGTGACAGTCTTGTTGTTTACGAGCAAAGAAAAGGCACGAGCCTACCCGTGGCAGGGGTATACGCCTTAGTCGTCCACGCGGGCCTAGTGCGGATTGGCCGACTTCACGCACAATCTTTGAATCTCGTGCGCAGTTTTCCTCACGATGTTCTCCTTCACCGTAAGAGCGATGGACAAACGTACATATAATTTCGAAAATACATTAGTCCGTAGAGGGATTTGAACCTGCATCCTCCAGATCGGAAGGCAACAGTCCACACCAATGAGCCACCGACGCTCGTGACAGAACATAATATATTTTAATTATATGATACACCAACAACAACAAGTCGTCCAACCCGCACTGGGCCCGCGTGGACGACTAAGGCCTAATCACCCTATACGGGTAGGCTCGTCCCCTCGGTGGGACGTTTAATGAGCTGATGATGATATGATACACTATTGAAAAGTAAAACTGACAATAATAACTGGGGACATTAAAAATAAGTGTCCCCGAGTGTAATCCTTCGCTTTATATCATTGCGCCATCTAGATCGTTAAATAAAGTTAAACACAACAACTTATTACATGAAAGGGTCACAAAAGTGAGTACTTTAACCGAAAAACCTATTATTAGTATTTGTTATTGTTTATTGTTATTCATTCAACGTTCAGTTACATTGCATAACATCGGTACGTCATTTAACAAATAATCTTAGTATTTAGATAAAATACATATTTGTTTCTACAAAAATTTCACAAAATAATTATACATTCATAAAAACATCGTAATATTATAATAATTTAGTGTCACAATTTTTATTCTATTTTATTTCTTTACTATATGTCAATATTTTATTTGAATTACAATAAATTGAGTACAATTATTTTATTCATAATGAAATATTATTTAATTTATAAACATGTTTTAAATTTTTAAACATTGTTTGTAGTTACATCTCGTGATATTGAATGTCCGAGACGCAAACAGAGCAATCACTGAGTAAAATTGAGTTATGAAAGTCAAAACACATCGCTCTAGCTAACGGGTACATCAATATTGTTGTAATAAATGACTATTGTATTGTTGTGTACCATGTAATGAATAAGTGATTCTTTTGAATTGTATTTTTTAGTTTCAATAATTAATTAAAGTGTTCAGGTTGTCATCATCAGCTCATTATACGTCTCCACTGAGGGCCCCGAGCCTGCCCGCGGGTGTATAGGCCGTAGTCGTCCATGCGGCCCAGTTCGAATTGAACGACTTCACGCACAACCTTTGAATATCATCGTAGGCTTTCATCACTGTTTAGCTTAGATTGTCAAAAAAAAAGTACGTTTATCCGACGCGATTACGGTGAAGGAAAATATCGTGAGGAAACCTGCGCACGCCTGCGAAGAAATTCAAAGGTTGTGTGTAAGTCGGCTTATCCGCAAAGGCCTATACATCCTTTACGGGTAGGCTCGTGCTCGGTGGGGACATGTAATGAACTGATAATAATTATATAAGTTATTCCTGGATGTCATCAAACATGTAGCAAATTCCTACCGTCATTAACTAACATATGAAATGCGTATGTTACATGTTACTATATTATGTCCTTATTTTCCTGTTATGAGTCAAGATAATGGCACATATTTTCTGAGATTATTCTTTCGTATGTTCAAATCATAATACCCACATAGTACGGGTATTTATTGCTTATAATTCTAATAAAGAGTGATTTGTGAGATTAGAGCTCATATGACGAACCATGTGTCGTAGTTGCTTGAGATGTCGACTCTTACACCAAGGGTTCCGGGTTCGATCCTCGGACAGTACAAATATTTGTGTACATTTTTTGTACATATTATGCATAAAAAACACCCACACCAATACAAACAGACATGTTCAAGCACTCAAATGTGTGTACTGCCCGGGGACGGAACCTGGAACTCTTGGTAGATTTGGTAAAAATTAGGAGATATACATGAATCTCAATTATGAATTCATTTTGAAAAACAATAGTGAAAGCATAGCCGTATAAAAGTGAAATATATTTTTCATAATAAAAATCATAAATAAATCCTCTTTGTGAAGAAAAGTGCGTGAACGAATGACAACTTCAAGTAGACAATGTCAATTATAAACAATCCCTGTCAAACGTAGTTATTTATTTACTCTTGGAATCCCTGCTTCTTTCCTTCTTCTAAAATTTAATTGACGTCCGTAAATACTACCACACCTTTTAAAAAAATGTGCTTCACACAATTTTAATACTAGGAACAGAAACAAACTTGCTGTTCCAGACTTACACTACTTTAAGTAGGTAAAGATGTATAAAGCTTTTCCATAAGGTACCGCAAAGTGTTGTAGTTACCTTTACACATGTTTAAAGCTAGAATAAAAAAAACACCTTTCTAAAAAAGGGTAAGTAATTTACTATTAAAGAATATTTATGTGATAAAAATCCATGGTCTTAAACTGCTCAGCTACTTCAGTGTTTATAAAATAACTGTACATTAAAATCATTGTTTAAAGAAGGCTGTACTGTTGAGTTTTCTTGGGTGCTTCTTTCTCAACAGGCCAAAACGCCGAAACGCTTTTTTCTCAGTATCTAAAATTCATTTTGTGCTTTACTTTGGTATTTTGAATGTTTTTTAATTGTACTTTTTATATCTTTTTGACGTTCATAAGTGTTTTTGTAAGCCTAATCTGAATAAATGGATTTTGACTTTTTTTACTTTCGCACGAATTAAAAAGAGTTTCTTAAATACATAGTTTTTAAACACATACATTTATTTGTTGTTTTTTATGATAATGCCACCAGGGGCCTCCCTGGCCTCCCTCTCCACACATCGGTAAGATCGGTAATCGGTAAGATTTATAAAGCGGTACGAATTTCGAGTCAGCTAGTCATTATTGTTATTTATATCATACTGCAACTCGATACTTTTTCATTATAATAATTTCAAGGAAAATGATTCCACGTGCTTTTCTATGCAAACAATGTTATTGGTTCACAGGAACACTACAGTTCGGAATCAAAGGGGTCGATTTGCGTTGCAAATGATTTCAATTCAGGGGCATAATTCTTAGATGTATTAAGTTTATTTACATTGAATATTGAACAGAATTAATGGCCGTTGGAGCAGACGAGCTCTGGAGTGGAGACCGCGTCTTGGCAAGTGTTGCGTAGGACGCCCTCCGGCCCGATGGACCGACGACCTGCGAAAGATCATTGATAGATGATGGGTGAGGCAAACGCAGGACCGGGATATTGGGCGCAGATCAAGGGAGTCATATGTCCAACAGTGGACTGGAATAGGTAGAAGAGATATTTATTATTTTTAAGGACAGCCAACGAAACAAACTCTATACAATTATACTTAATTAACTCAATAGAATGTTAGATCTATGAAAACTTGAAAGTAGTGTTGCCTTAGTTAAAGGCTGCCACGGCATGCACAAATATGTACATATGTGACGAAGTAAACAGGACGATCAGTATGCTCACCTAAGTGATACGCCTGACCATGACAGAGCGGCATTAAAGGAGACCAACAACTGATAAACAGTTACTCGTATTTTCTCTATCAATGCCGCACGCTATCACCCGAGACACAGATGTGAGGTCCCTTATATCTGGTAATTTCACTAACTACTCGTATATTGGCCTCATTCCGAAACACAGAAGTGCAGCACTCTCTTGTTTCACGGGATGATATCTGACACTGCGGTGGTACCTACCAAGACGTCTCACTATCGAGACTACACCAAAATTGTTTGAATTTAACGCTACTTGTATAGTCTTACGATAGTAAATGCAACATAGCGAGTACTCGATAGATAAACATTAAAGTGAGTAAACCGCTCAAGTGTGCCCCCGCGGGAGTAACGAGGTTAAACGCGTCTGCGCCGATATTAGGTTAGTGCCGGCCACAGATTTCCCATACAGGAGATGGGGCAAGCCGCGTTTAAAGTGCGACAAATGTAAGCTCAACGAGCATACACTGGCTGCCAGTTTACGCTCTGTGAGACGAGTCAAGACGCACGAATATTAGAAGAAATTACCGTTTTTTTCTAAAATGCCATCCTGTGCAATTGTAACATGCCTTTCATTTCACATTTCGACCAGGGCACGAACCCGAGGCAGCTAGTCGTCCACGCGGCCCAGTGCGGGTTGGCCGACTTAACGCACATCCTTTAAATTTTTCGTAGTCGTGGTGCAGGTTGCCTCACGATGTTTTTCTTCACCTTTTAGCTTATCCTACTAGTAATTTAACTTATCCATAACCAATGTTCGATCAATTATGGCCTTGGTACCTAAGTGGATAACTATTCTCATAAAGATAGTGCTTTTAAATATGTTTTTCCCACCAGCCACAGAGTAAAGTTTCACCCGTCATACATAATTCACCTGACACGAACGAGACATTGGAATTATAAGCTAATCACATAAATGCATTTCTAACTATGTGCATTCTTGTTTCAGGTTGATTACTGCAGTGCTCGGCAACCGCTGTACCGGGCTGTAATCTACTTATTTCAGGCAAAGTCGGATGCTTATTAAAAGTATTTAATTGGATAAATAGTTTAATAAACATTGCAATGTATAGAAAGTGATAATTAACGGTGATAAAAGTATAAAGTGAAAAATGTGTAGAGAGATATTATTAACACGCATCAAGTGCTTATTATATATTATTGTTAAATTAAATCCTCACCCGAATGAAGCTTAAAAGTAATTAAAATGTACGCAATGGAAATGATCAATACAGTAGTGAAATGGAAATTGAAATCCTCGTGAGGGACCAACAAAACCGAATTTATGCGTTCGAATTTCAAAATTATAAAATAAGAGCGTTCAAATTTAAAAAATAAAGAAAACAGCGTTTGTTTCAGTTTCAAATTTTGCTTCCTGAATTCAAAAAATAAAAAAGGACGCGTTTGAATTCCATTACTCAGAAAATACGCGTTTGAATTTAAAATATTAAATGAGCGTGTTCGAATTTCAAAATCTTAAATGTTCGCGTTCTAAATTCAAGATAAAAAGTGCGCGTTCTGAATTCAAAATATAAAAGTTTGTGCTCTAAATTCAAAACGTAAAAAGTGTATCATCATCATAAGATCAAGTGTATACCGCGATTTAAACAGAAAGAGGTTTCTTTTGGTACCTTCCCGGTGAGCTGTTAAAGCCATCAGCGGCTAACAGCAGTGGTCATTTAGAAAAAAAATCTGTTTGGCAAATCAAGATGGCGTCTCCATCGGGGACGCCGGGCGCGCCGTCTCCGCCTCCGCCGGGACACGCGCCTTCCAAGATGGAGCGGCGCATGTCCCACTTCAAGGAGTATAAGTTTTTCCGCTCGTTCAGCGCGAAGGTCGAGAACTGGCCTATGCGCAAAGCTGAGCAGCTGTGGCGGAAGATGCGTGAGCGGAAAATTGCAGGTGAGCTTTTGGAGATTTGTTCTTACTTCTTTTAAGTGCATACCATTTATTAATTATTACTTTGAAATAAGAGAAAGTAGGGTTTCAAATTAATATAAAATAAAGAGTAAGAAAAACATTATATTTTATCTGAGTGCCTACTAATCAGATGCCAATTTTACCAGAAGTTATGTGGAAATCATGCTAACATGTTTTATAGCGATCAAAAGTTTCAAGACAGAAAGCACAATGGAAAAGTTTCCTAGCGGGAAGAAATCTTTTATGCGTTATAAATAAATGTCTATCATATTGTATCACCTAATTATAAAATTAGAATACAAATAAAAATGCGATTTCAAAGATGAACTTAATAATTTTGTTTAAATGTAAAATGGTGAATCCTGTACGTTCAGCGTACATTAACATAATGATAAATAGCTGCGCGATCTCAATACAGAAGTGGAAGTGAAATGGACTGACGTAATAATACACAATTACAAGAACATTTTAATTTGGATTTCAAATATCAAACTCAAAGTACAACGTTTTACGACTAAACTAAAGAAAGAAAGAGAGAAATAATTTTTATCTTAGCACATCAAGATAAGTCATCATAACATAAAGATAAGTCTCGCTTATTTTGCTAGTCGTAATAGTTTATAAAATTGCTGTGTTGCAGGCTGGAAGGTGAGTAAATCAGTGAAATTAAATTTTGAAAAAGTGAAACAACATTGTCAACGCTAATAAAAAGTAACGTTAATTTGGTCATTGGGAATAAATCGGTATATTGGAATGTGTCAGATACTTATTTCGTATTAAATTTCGAATGAAAGCCAATTATGTAAAAAGTATGGATTCGTGATATGCTCACAAAACAATCATAAAAGTGTTCCGAATGCAGTGACAGCACACATATTTCGAATTTCGAACACATTTACCTGAACAAAAGTGTACAGAGTGTACTCTCTTCGGCGGTTCGTTTTTGAGGCACGGATAGCGTATCTGCCTTTATACAGAATATCATTGATGAAAGTAAGCAAAAAGTACAATAAAGTTACATTACGTATCACAAAAACTAAACCTTTGCTTACTTTTTTAAACTTTTGTTTAAGCAAAATTGTTTGCCTTGCGTAAACAAATAAAAAAAATATGCGCCCAACGTGGGGCTCGAACCCACGACCCTGAGATTAAGAGTCTCATGCTCTACCGACTGAGCTAGCCGGGCTACGGTATGACCTAATGAAAATACATTCCAGATTTCTATACCTGAATATTTGACAGTGATTTAATATCCGTTAATTCAAAAGTTATAATAAATAATGGGTATTGACACAAGTGTCAACCAAGTACACTAATGTCACGTGATGTAGCTGTTACACGGCATGAGATTGAAATTTTGTCTTTTAATATTTTATTCTGAAGCTTATACTAAGCAGTTTTATCACTAGCTGTTTATAGTTTTACACTATAGCTTGATACCGCTGACAGCTGTCAAAAAGATTTGCTTAGTGACGGAAACTAGAATCACGATTATCTAAAAACCGAGCAATTGATCGATTTGAATCGATAAAAAAAAATGATTTATTTGAAAAAAATATATATTTGTTATTATCGATTATTTTCAACAATGACCTTGTGATTTAATGAAAAATTAACTTTAGTGTTTTAATCTTTGACTTCGTATTTTTTAATAAAAATAAAAATCATATCAATAATGAAATATATATTCACTAAAGAATTATTTAAATAAAATACAAAATTATAAGTTCATAGTCAAAAAGACTTATTTTTTAACTCAATGATTTGTACACGATTAATCAATTGAATAATGGATACCCCAACACTAGCTTTTTACTCATGTGACATAACCTTGTGTATGCGTAATTTTAGTATCTTAAATTTTATCAAATAAAATTAATTGACTGTTTGAGGAGGTATTTTGCTAGTGCTCTTTCAACTTTATTTTCTTATCAGTATTCAAACGTATTCTTTCATCACTATTCAACTATTTTCTTAGAAATCTCAATTTTTTCGTGTTTTAAAATTTATATATTGTTAGGACGCACGTTCAAAGTTATACTTGGTTATACCGTAGATTTTGGTGACAGCTGTCAGCGGTATCAAGCTATGTTGAGGCAACTATAACAGTCAATATCAAGCAAGAGGAAAACATCTACTTGGGGAAAATGGCACATACGACTAGGTAGGCGGTATTATTTGTTTATATCAGCCTCGTCTAAATAAAGGATACAAAATATAGTGATCTACACAATAATGTGACCGAATTAATTTATTATATAATATTTGCTATGGGCTAACTGCGCCCGCGGTATAATAAATTCTCATAGATTTAAATATACAAGATAAGTAACTTGCGCGTCAACACGTTGCCACCGCAAATATGTCCACAAGCATATACCCGGGTTGCATCAAATCAGTGCTCAGTAAAACGTCAACAGAGTTAAACCTAACGACGCGCGGTGAAAAAAACTTCCAAAATGGTGTAACATGTAGGCAAAGATTTCATTTCAAGGTCACAAAAACATAATAAAGCTATCCTTATTACTTTTCATACGTAGGTTTCTAAAGTTTATAATTAAATTAACGTAAAATCTGTAAAAACTAAAATTACGTTTCAAATATTGCGTTTAAGGATCAGTGTTACCTCTTAAAATCAAATCTGGTTTGCACACTATTGTGGAAAAAAATTGTAACAATAAATATATGAATATAATGTTTTCACGTATATTAACTTCAATGGTTTTCACAAATTATAATATTATCATATATTGGCTGCAATGTGAAAAATGCGTAAAATCTTTATTGTCTATTATTTTTTTGTTAGTGACCAATAGTCTGCATACCAATTTTTAGCTTTTGCATGTACTTTAAAATTGTGGAATGTTTCATAAAAACTTCCACCCCCCGTTTAAGGGTAGTGGAAGTTAGAATAAGACAAAAAGTAGCTTATGTCCGTCTCCAGGATTCCCATCAATCATCATGACAGATTTCATAAAACTCCGTTCAGCCATTGCGTGAAAGCGTAACCACAGAGTATCTTTCGCATTATTATTTATTAGAATGGATTGCAGCAAATATATTATGTTTCAATAATGAATTTTTTAAACATAAACAATACTTATCCACTATCTAAATAGCATTACATAATTTACAAATACTTAAAAACATAAGAATATTTTAAATTACTAATTTATCATATTAAAATATATGTTTATTTTATAAATTATTAGTGCAAATTTCTGTGTTGTTAGTATTTGTGGCAAGGCAGACATCAACCCGAAATTGCAATGATTGTGTTTCTGTCTTTGTTCAAAGTTAACAGCGTATTGTCTTTGTGCCTTGAGGAAGTGAGACAAAATATTTACATTACAATCTTTACTGGTTTCAAGTTACGTCTTCGCAGTTATAGAACTGGTTACGCTTTTATCGCCACGCGCGTATGGTTATTGCTTCTCTAATATGACCTCAATGTAAATTCTCCTGTGGTAAAATGCTGCAAAATTGTGTCTAAAAAAATGTAGCCTCATTTATTCTTGAATTCATCAGCTACTAAAAGTTCGTCAAAATCGGTCCATCCATTTCAGAGATTAACCGGAATAATAACAGACAGACAAGTCGCTTTCCGGGAATTACACTTACCTGAAGAACTTATAATTGATAACTTCTATCACAAAATTGTAAATGTTATGATTACAGCAGCCATTCAGACGAAAGATAGAATAGGCTAGGCAAACCTCTGTGTGGTTGGAACAAACATGTACAGGCGGCACACGCAGATGCTAGGGACAAATTCAGGATATGGATTTTTTATAATAGACCGACCTCAGGTCAGATCTATGAGGATATGTGCCAAGCTCGTAGAATCTTTAAAAGCCGTCTGAAATGGTGTCAGAGAAACCAGGATCAACTGAAAATGAATAAAATTGCGCAAGAAAGAGCAGCGAAAGACTTTAAGCAATTCTGGAAGTCTACAAACAAACTCAATATTAGGCCTGGTCTTCCTTTACCATCGGGGGACAAAATGACCCAAGGGAAATCGCGAAACTTTTTATGAATAATTTCCGTGTTAGTTCTAATTTAATGTCCACGGCCGAGGTGAGCGATGATGAATCTGTCTGTTCGGGTGGTGAACCAATAATACACATAACGGTCAAACAAGTGGAAACTGTTATTAAAGGTATGACCAGGGGTAAATCACCCGGACATGACGGATTGAGCGTTGAACACCTTAAAAATGCGGGAAACCACTTACCGATACTACTTTCACTACTTCTCTCGACGTGTATAAGTCATGGGTACTTGCCAACTAACCTGATGAAGACTATAGTAGTTCCCATAGTAAAGAACAAGAGTGGAGATGTCTCGGACAGTGGTAATTACCGACCGATTTCTTTGGCTACCATAATAGCTAAGGTGCTGGACAGTGTGCTTGACTCCACAATACAACCATATCTAAGACTCCATGATGCACAGTTCGGATTTCGCCCTGGACTCTCCACAGAAAGTGCAATATTGGGAGTCAAGCATACAGTCCAGTACTACATAAGCCGTAGAACCCCGGTATATGCCTGTTTTCTCGATCTCTCCAAGGCATTTGATTTAGTTTGTTATAAAGTGCTGTGGAAGAAGATGAGAGACAGGGGTATACCGGAGGAAATTTTGAAAATCTTTCAGTATTGGTATCGAAATCAGAGCAATACTGTGAAATGGTCCAATGCTTTCTCTGACTCGTACAGGCTGGAGTGTGGTGTCAGACAAGGGGGGGTCAGTTCTCCCTCACTCTTCAACTTGTACATGGATGATCTCATAGTTGGGCTGAGCAGCATGCGTATTGGCTGCCGCGTGGATGGTTAGTATAAATAGCATCAGTTATGCGGATGATATGGTGTTGCTGGGCCCAACTGTGGGATCTATTAGGGAAATGCTTGGGGTGTGTGCTGCCTATGCTGCTTCTCATGGCCTATGCTATAATGTAAAAAAATGTCAGTACGTTGTCTTTGGGTCGTCGGTAAACGTTTAGAGAGTGTTCCTGAATTAACCCTTAATGGCTTGAACATCACAAGAGTTAAATCTTTCAAATACCTGGGACATTTTCTGACCGACGACCTCAGGGACGATGTTGACATAGAAAGAGAGCGTAGGGCCCTCGCTGTTAGAGGTAATATGCTGATCCGTAGATTTTCCAGATGCTCCGAAGACGCAAAAATCATGCTTTTTAAAGCGTACTGTCAAAGCTTTTACACAGGAAATCTATGGATCAGCTTTACTAAAAGGGCGATGGATACCCTACGTGTGCAATATAATAATGTGTTTAGGATGATGTTGGGACTGCCGCGATTCTGTAGCGCGTCAGGGATGTTCGCTGAATATCAAACCGACGGCTTTGAAGCCATTATCCGGAAGAAGACAGCATCCTTGATGCGCAGAGTCGGGGTTAGTCCCAACGTCATCCTTCAAACTATTGCCAATAGGCTGAACTCTCCAATATGGAAGTGTTTTGTGGACCGAGTGATCACCCAGGTCTCAACACCGGGTGGTCATTAATAAAACTATTTTTTTTAATTTTTATTTTTTTCGTTACTAACCATTTATTTTGATTTTTTATTTTATTTTGTGTCTTACTAACAAATCTATGGATTAAGTTGTCCGCAATAAAGAAATTTTATTTTATTTATTTTAAAGTTTAAAAAAATAAATTTTGGTGGAAATATTCATGAGTATGAATTCAAAAGCGGTTATTATTACAAACAGACACTCAAATTGTATTTATATAATAAGCATTCGCGGTCAAGAGCACGCCGTCCGCGCGGCGAGCCGAGTGTTTGTTTATTTTATCCGATACTTTTTATCATATCTAATTTTACAACTCGCGGATACATAAATTCATACACTATGATTCCGTGCTGCTATTTGGAAATGTCTTAAAGTGTTTATCAACAAATCGTTTCGAGAAATTGCACTTTTATTATTTTTTCTAAAGATTTATTATTTTATTAAAATGCATTATGCACGACGAAGATTTGGTAGCACAGAATTTTTGCTTTATTTCCGGCTTGTAAATATATAAATAAATATTCACTGACATTTACACAGCGCCATCTAGCCCCAAACTAAGCATTAGTCGTAATATGGGAACTAAACAACGAAGAAACATACTTATCTACTTTTTATTTGTAATTATATACATAATATATATATATAGAAAACACCCAGACTAATAAAAACAGACATGTTCATGCACACATATGTTTGTATTGCCCGGGGATCGAAGCCGGAACCCTTGGTGTAAGAGCCGACGTCTCACCCATTACACAAAATGGGTCATACAAAGACTTCTCATAAATCGCGAGCTGTGACCGCACAGGGCAAGCCAAAGACCGGATGCCTTTCAGCTTTCCTTGTGTACCTAATAATATTGTGTACTTATATAAATGAGCAGGAGCAGATAGTTATGAAAATAATAAATTCTAGATGGCAAATGTAATTGTTATTTAGTTCATAAATCCATATCGATTCATAAAAAGATGCGTATCGACTAATTATAAGAATATAACATTTAAACGCTCGGATTTAAACTATAAAACTGAAAAGTATATTCGAGATCGCATCGCGCTAGAATTTTTAATCTGACGAGACGAGCCCCGTGACGGGCTTGAAACTCTGGAACTTAACGAGGAATGTTTAGATTAACTTTTTTGCTTGTGTCGCTGTGGTGTTTCGTCGTAATTAAAGAGATTACGGTGAAGGAAAACATCGTGAGGAAACCTTCATGCACGCCTGCGAAGAAATTCGAAGGTTGTGTGTGAAGTCGTCCAATCCGCACTGGGCCCGCGTGGACGACTCAGGCCTAATCACCCTATACGGGTAGGCTCGTGCCCCTCGGTGGGGACGTTTAATGAGCTGATGATGAAAGAGAGTGCGCTGAAAAAGACGCAATCCCACCAAAACCATTCCATGTAAAATGTCGCTAAGACCACCATAAGGTTCGAACTGTAAAACAGATATCAGATCTCATGTAGAGCCAAGCTTATGAATCTACACGGCATAACTCTACCGACACTTACTTCAACAAATTTTGCATATAATCAGAGAGACGCCAAATTCCTTATTCGATGTCTCTGGTGTATTAAAAATAAAATATAAAATAAAATGATTTTTTAAAAAAATAACTCAATTATAGGAGACAATTTTTATTTTTTTATACGATAAATAATTTTTAAATGAGTTGTTAGAGTTGTTAGGTCGTCCAATCCGCACTGGGCCCGCGTGGACGACTAAGGCCTAATCAACCTATACGGGTAGGCTCGTGCCCCTCGGTGGGGACGTCTTATGAGCTGATGATGATGAGTTGTTAGACACCTGATGGAAAGTGAACACTGCCGCTCATGGACATTTGCAACAGCAAAGGCGCCACAAGATGCGTTGCCGGCCTTTTAAACAAGAGGACGCTTTTCTTGAAGGTCTGCAGGTCGTATCTATCCGGAAATACTGCATGCGGCAACTCATTCCACAATTGTGTGGTGCGGGGCAGAAAGTTTCTGTTAAAACGCTAGGTAGTCCTCTACCAAATGTCTAGGTGGTGGGGGTGGTAGAGTTGTCACGTAGATCGATGGCGGAAAGCGGCGGCGGGGATCAGTCTAAACAGGTCCTCGGAGCACTCCCAATAGTATATGCGATAGAGAATGCATAACGAGGCTACATCTCTACTACGCAGGGTCTAAGAGTCCAGCCTATCCTACACACTTACCCTTTAGGCAAGCCAAGGTAAATAATTGCTCATTATACGTCCTCACCGAGGGGCACGAACCTACCCGTAAGGGTGTTTAGACCTCGATCGTCCACGCGGGCCCAGTGCGGTTTGGACGACTTCACGCACAACCTTTGAATGTCTTCGCAGGCGTGCGCAGGTTTCCTCACGATGTTTTCCTTCACCCTAAGCGTCGGATAAACGTATACCTATGCAATTTCAAAAATTCGAAAAAACATTGGTGCGTGGCGGGATTAAACTGAAATGCAAATTTAGAATTACGCATGAATTTAAGCGTTGATTTCCAAATGTATATGAGAAGGTCGCGGAAACACTAAATGTTTACGACGTCTCCGAATTGTTTGGTCGAAGCCCGGAAAACGTCTGATTGCGTATCACTGACATCTTTGCGTTACCAAGAATTGTATATTTACAACCAATTGTATGACTGGGTGGTTGTGGTAAGTTTCAAATTGATTCGGGCATAAAATTTCAACAAAGGTCACCGTTCGTGGCTTAATGGTGTGAGCTGTTGCCAATGTCTTTTCGAATTTTCGAAATTAAAATGTACTTTATTCCGCTGCCCTTACGGTGAAGGAAAACATCTAAGGAAACCTTCGTATCCTGCGGAGAGATTCAAAGGTCGTGCGTGAAGTTGGCCAACCCGCACTGGGCCCGCGTGGACGACTATGGCATATACCCTATACGGGTAGGCTCGTGCCCCTCAGTGGGGACGTTTAATGAGCTGATGATGATAAAAGGTCATCAAGTGCCACCTAATGCTTTGTATTTTAAATAATATGTAGTTGCGCACTTTGTCTGCTGTCTCAGTATGTTTTTTTTCTGTTTAGGACTGCTGGAAGAAATTCCATTCGGAATAAGCAGTACCTTTGTACTTTTTTTTCTCACTATATATTGTTCTGACTATTTTGTATTGTGCATAACAAAAATAAATAAATAAATAAATAAATATGTTATACGTAAAACTTTCAAAATTAATTGATATCAAAGTCAAAGTCAAAATTAATTTAATCAGATTAGGCTTACAAAAAGCACTTATGAACGTCAAAAAGAATACAAAAAATACAATAAAAATACATTTAAAATACAAAAGTAAAGCACAATAATGAATTTTGATACTTTGAAAAAAGCGTTTCGGCGTTTTGGCCTGTTGAGAAAGAAGCACCCAAGAAAACTCAACAGTACAGCCTTCTTTAAACAATGATTTTAATGTACAGTTATTTTATAAACACTGAAGTTGCTGAGCAGTTTAAGACCATGGATTTTTATCACATAAATATTCGTCAATAGTATCAACTCAACAGGCCAAACCACTGAAGCACTTTTTTTTCAAAGCATCAAAACTCATATTTTTAGTATTTTAATCGTTTTTTATTATATTTTTGACGTTCATAAGTGCTTTTTGTAAGCCTAATTTGAAATAAATGTTTTTGACTTTGACTTTGAGTAACCTTTTTTAGAAAGGTGGTACCGAGGTGGTATGCAGAGAAAATAGAGATAGATGTTTTTTTTAACATGAACAAAAATTATACAAAAACGTTCAAACTCAAACAAGTATTGTGATTTTAAAAAAGTATTAATATGGGTGTCCTTTGTATAAATCATTATTGATTTTGTAGAACTGCTGCCGTCCACAAGTAAAACGCCGTTAACCGTTGACCATAATTTTTGTTCGGCTCATAAGTAATTTAAATTGTGCACACAATATTAGAGATGTTTTCATGCAAAATCCCGCTTATTATCTTTACGGTGTTATATAGAATTATAATAGATACCTTATCCGAAGTTTTAAGGTTTAAGGATCTTCGCAGTGGGAATTCAGGGATGCATTATTTATCCAAAGTTTAGTGACACGATTTGTGTCAGCATCTTGCGTAGATTTATTTATTTTATATAAAACCTTTTTCTAGAATCAAAAAGTATGTGCGTGTTTAGTTGCCGAAACTATTTTAATTTCGGCGTCATTCTTAGGCTAAAACAATCCAAGAGAGTCTGCACCCCTTAAAATACACTCCTTGCATATCTATTTATAGGTATTTATTAAAAAATCAATCTATGGAAATACATGAAAGGGTCTTTAAACATACATATTCAATGCTTACGCAAAAATATCCCAAGGGATATAAACGAATTGATCCCTTTGCTGACAAAGTAGCTATCTACCCTTAATTTGCCTTTTTAACCCTTTGGGTTCAATATTTTCAGACGGTTTACTCTATATTTTTGATCCCTTATTATTTATTCAATTTAACATACTGATTGAATAAGTACCTAGTGTTATTGTGAAATTTTATGTTAGTCTTTAGATTAGGTCTAAAAAATCCTGTCGGTCCATGCGCCCAACACCCTGTTTAACCTTTTGTAGGGTTGGGTCAAGGACGTATAACAAAACTTAGGTTAATACTTTACTATGTAGCAAGGTCTGTCTAAATACTAAGAGGTCGTAATACAACACGATTTCCAACGAGAACTGGGGGTCGCCGCCATCTCTGAAAACAGTGTTACAATAATATTACTTCGTCTTTTCTGGTACATTTCATGCTGACGTATCATTAAAACAATACTGTTTTAAGAGATTGTGGTTACCCCCCTGATGGGTGTTAACGGCTGAGATCACAGTTTAACGTTCCTTTCGAATAGACTCGAGGTATAGTGTCGACTACCCATCTAATGACCCACCGTTGTGACAGCTGATTGAATAGCGTGATTGTCAACCAATCGCGCTAGACTCCATGCCATCGACTTTATATTTAAGACCTAATGTCCCTATAAAACGAGGGAATTAAAAAATATGTGAAATTACTTTCACCAAGTACGTAAAGTTGATGAATATCTCTAATTTGTTGGAGTGAAATGTCCGTCCGTTTACTCACTTCATAAATAATTTATAGCTTAGTGTCCTGCTTAAACTACGTGAATTTTCTATTATTTTACGACCAATGTGTTCTCATAGTAAAGGCGTTGGCTGTTACCTATTGGAAAAGATTGAATGCCCGGGCAGTTCAAACATTTGTTTGTATTAATATTACCGTCTCGTAGATATATCGTCTGAGTGTTTCTTTCAGCAAATTATACTATAATAAATAGCAGTGGGCAAGTATGTCGCAAAACCAATTTCCGTTGGAGCAGACGAGTTCTGGAGTGGAGACCGTGTCTTGGCAAGCGTAGCCAAGGCCGAGGGATCGATGACTTTCGATAGGTCACTGGTGGAGGCTGGATGGGACAAGCTGAGGATTGGGATATCTGCTGGTGGTATAGGGAGTCCTATGTCCAACAGTGGGCTGGCAGGATGAAGAATTGCTTGCGAAACCAAGCTGACAAAACCGATACTAAATAATGTCAAACCAGCCATAACGATTTTATTATTATTTATTACCTACAGGAAACGTCAAGACAACAGAAAAATGAAATGTGAAAATTCCACTTATTGGCTTTTTTACTAACTTAACCATCACAACATTTTACTACCAGTATACTTTTTTCAAATATGTTGTTAACGCCTGTATATTAGCTGGTGTCAATCTTTGTTATCTGTGTTGTATTGCTGTTCAAAAATAAGGCGCTAAAAGTGACTAGATTTTGTATTTTATTGAAGTAAACATGTAATAAAAAATATATAAATACTTTAATACACATAATTAATAACGTTCGAATAGAAAAGCTGTTACCATTAGAACTTAATCCAAAGGGTTTAGCAAACATAATTAAACGCTAACCCGAGCTTTTCCCAATTTTAATGAATAGTAAAAGCGTTGACCTTTCAAAACTACATGAATTACAGAACTGTATAAATGATAAATTGGGTCTTATGCATGGTTTGCAAGGTTTCCTAGAACAAAATTAAACAATGCTTTGTAGGTGGAAGCTTTATAATAGTTACTGAGGCTTATTTATGTACTGATGCTTATTTATAAGTCAAAAGTCCTTTTGTGTTTGCTTGCTTAAGTTAAATTTTAAAAGTGTATATGTACATAATACCTTTTGTTTTTAATATTAGTAATAAAGGGGTCAGGTAGCTGATGGTTGTTCATTTGTGGGTTCAAGGTTCAGGGTGACCGCCATCTCTTGAATTATTCCCCCACTAAGGTGAATTGGTGAATTATACAGGTCTTCTGAAGTTGTTAAGCCGTTTGAGATATTTTTCTTCTTCGGTGTCTTGAGCAGGCCGTAAGTGTATCGTAGGCCGTGACTACGGTACCTTATTGCGCCATCATGCGTGGGTTCCCTAGACGCCATTTTGGGCATTATCTTAACTCTTCATCGCACAGATGCTTACTGGAGTTCATTTCCATCGTAGCGCTCGTCTGCTGTCGCGGGTAAACACAAATTGTATAGTTTCATTATGACGACCCATTTGGTGTAGCAGTTGAGACGTCGGCTGCAACACCAAGGGTTCCGGGTTCGATCCCCGGGCAGTACAAACATTTGTGTGCATGAACATGTCTGTTTGTGATGGCCTGGGTGTTTTCTGTGTAATATGTATGTATTTACAAAAAGTTATATAAGTATGTTTATCTGTTATTCAGCATCCATATTACAGGCTAATGCTTAGTTTGGGGCAAGATGGCGCTGTATGAATGTCAGTGTACTATTATAATTAATGTTTGTTGCCCACGAAATCGAACTCAAATAATATTAAATCACCTGTGTCATATTGATAGAAATACAAATTCTTGGAAGCAACTCTATCTGTCTCGGCATCGGCTAATGCACTTTGCGATACATTACTATAAAAGACATCTCCTATCCAATTTCCCGAAGTATAATTGAGTTGTTCCCGAACGGAAATGGCCGCCGATGACTTCCCTCGTGAAAGCTACCAATCCGGGGTTCCATATAAAGACATGTGCTTAGCCAACTTAACGACAATCAGGCTGGATAAATATTCCCTATACAACCCTTGTCAATATTTATTAAAATATTTTAAACATAAAATACCGACTTGAAACTAAAATGAAACTAAAATGCTAAAAATATATTTTTTGTCAGATAGAAATTGTTAAATAATTATTCATAATTAGATGTCGGTGCCAACACACTCTTCAGTTCATAATAAAATATAGTTAAGTAGTTTATACCCACTTGTACAAACATAAAAAAGTTTTCCTCAAATCATCTGGGCTCCGTCATCAGACCCTGACTTCCTTAAAATGGGACCACCTCTAAAGTATCCTCTTTCCAACAAAAAAACTCAATAATTGGTTCATAAACGACGAAGATATACTCGAACAAACATAAATAAATCATATATACGGTCGAATCCTCCGTTTTTGAAGTCAGTTAAAAAATAATTTAGAAATATTACTGGGTTGAAGAGATCTTACATCTGTCGTCACGGGTGACGGGCGCAAGACAGAATTGACGGAAGGCCACCTTTGAGTTGTTTTCTTCATTGTCAAGGACTTCCATTCATGTAGGTGGTGAGTATGAAATTTTTCTCTATGCGGTTTAACCGCAGGATGTGAACCCCAGACCCCTGAGTGACATCGATCTAAATCCAACGCAGTGACCACTAAAGGAGGTAGACCCTATTCCTTCACAACATATCGTATGTCGTGAGTGCTTTCGGAATTGGTCATACTAAAGATGTATATCTATGTGATGCGCGCGCAGGCGCGCACGCGCATATTACCATACAATGAGTGCGTGCGCGAGTCAGGACTCTGTATGTTTAACGATCTTTTAGGATCCTTTCGGGTAACAAGTAGGACTTTGTTGTTTATGTATTTACTGTGCGTGGGCTGGCGTACGGAAGGTATTAATATAAATCATAAAATTCGATGTATGTGTAATATTACGACCCATTTGGTGTTACGGTTGAGAAGTCGACTGCAACACCAAGGGTTCCGGGTTCGATCCCCGGGCAGTACAAACATTTGTGTGCATGAACATGTCTTTTTGTAATGATCTGGGTATTTTCTATGTATAATATGTACAAAAAGTTATATAAGTATGTTAATCCGTTGTTTAGTACCCATAATACAGGCTTGACGCTTTACTTGGTGCTAGATGGCGCTGTGTGATATTTATTTATATTATTATTATTATTGATTATATAAAACTTTAACTGTTTCGGAAGATCGCCAATTGTTTCAAATCTCTCTCTTGTTTAGGGGAAAATGGCCGATCATTGGAAATCATTTAATATTTTGGTGATTTTCTGTGTTGTCTGGACGCACAGGGTATGCACTGCTTATTTGCATATATATAAGTGCACACACTAAAAAATAAAATAACTATCTGAAATATTCCCTGAGCGATACGACCTGGCGTCTTTCAAAAAGAGAGCGTATTCCACTTAAAAGGCCGCAACGCATTCTTTGCCCTCGACGATGGCGTCAGTTACCATCTGATGAGCCGTCTGCGTTTGACCGCTATCCTATAAAGACGTTTATCATTTAGAACCAAATTGTGAATGATAACGTACCTTTATTGTGTGCACCGCGTTAGGTTAAACCTGCAACCTTAAGTCAAAGTCTCGAAAAGATCATAAATAAATATGACCCAAATAGGGTATAATGTAAAAACATGTGATTATAGCTCACTAAATAGAACCCTGCTTAGAAATTCGATCCCGGCTTAACCGGTGCCATTAAAATTTCGACAACAACCTCCAAAGACTTTTAAAAAGGTTTTGTGCGAAGATAACGCAAGCTCGAAAAGCGATGGCTGATTATCGAGAGGGTCCAGTTGCGGAGGCTGTAATCTTATCTTTCGAACTGCTATTGGATCTTCGGTGGCATTGTTTCCGTTTGTATTTTAAAAACACCTTTTTCGATTATCCAATACTTATACCCACTTTGATATAACGGTGCCGTGGGCGAACAATATGGAGATTATCTCGAAAAATGAATCTTCTCATTCAATTCAATTGATAAGAATACGAATGTTCTCACAATAAGTCTGCAGCTGGTGTGTCGTAAGATTTTTAGGCTAGTTAGGCAATGGATTTGAAATAGGTACTTGCATACGAGTTTTGTAAAGACATGTCCCTTCTCTAGGTAGGTACCACTGATATGAAGAATTTGTTGAAGTAAGGGTCGGTAGAGTTAGGCTTTGTAGATTCAGAAGCTTGGGCTCTACATGAGATCTGATATCTATTTCACAGTGCAAACATTAGGTGGTCGTCTTGGCAATATTTAATATGAAATGTGTTTGGTGGGATCAATTATTGCATAATGATGTAAAAAAGTATAGATTCGTGATATGCTCACAAAACAATAAAAAAATGTGTTCCGAATGCAGTGACAGCACACATACACATATTTCGAATGAGCTTACATTTACCTTAACAAAAGAGTACAAACTGTACTCTCATCGGCGGTCCGTTATGAGGCACGGATGGCGTATCTACGTTTATATATACATAATATCATTGTTATTGCATCCTTTGGCTATCATTGTATTCTGTAAATAAATCGTAAATATGTAATAAAAATGCAACAAAGTATCTCTGCGATAAACAACACAAATTTCGCTAAGAAAACTCATTTACAAACACGCCAAGCGCAGTTTAATGTCCAAAGTTATTGTGTCCTTAATAGCATAAATTATCCCATAAACCAAGCGTGAAATGCAAAATCCATGTAATTGGTGCCTGACGCAATCTTGCGGGATTCAAGTCTGCACTACCTTCCTGCCAAACGTAGCTGAAACCGACAGCTTTTTTTATAAGATAGGGGGCAAAGAGCAGACAGATCAACTGATGGAAAGTGAATACTGCGCCCATGGACATTTGCTGCACCAAAGGAGCTACAAGATGCGTTGCCGGCCTTCTAAGCAAGAGTACGCTCTTTTCTTGAAGGTCTGCAGGTCGTATCTGTCCGGAAACACTGCATGCGGCATCTCATTCCACAATTTTGTGGTACGGGGCAGAAAGTTTCTATTAAAACGCACAGTAGTACTTTGCCAACTATCAAGGTGGTGAGGGTGGTAGAGTTGTCGCGTAGATCGATGGCGGAAAGAGGCGGCGGGGATCAGACCGAACAATTCCTCGGAGCACTCCCCATGGTATATGCGATGGCTTAACGTGCCTTCCGAAGCACGGATCATCTTTCTTTTCAGACATCAGGTTTTTTATTGGAATGATTAATCGCTGTTGGCCGCAAATGGCCTCTACAGCTTCACCAGGCGCGTGGAGAGCGCAGATGGCTCTCAGCCCAAGGGTATCCTAGAGTGGGACGTGAAACTCGGTTTAGGGTGTTAAAGGGAGGAGAGCTGGGCAACCTAGTATAAGTTTGGGGAGAGAAGCGACCGGGGTACGTACCGGTAACGCGAAAAGGGACCGGTCGACCCTACTCGCGACGAAAGTCCACGCCGGCGGGGACTGAAGACTATAACAAAAGAGAATAGACTAAATACCTTATTGTGAACTTATCACACCGCCAACGGGTTAATGCACCTATTGACAAGCAAACCTGAGTCCCTGGCCGTGCCATCGGAGAGCAAATTGGTTAGGATAGGTCGCGTCAATACGTACTCATTAGCAAGTATAAGCGGTGCGCGAGTGCGCGTGCGCTGCCTACATTACGCGGTCGTGAGTGTCTCCGACTTGACACAATCTATTTTGAGACTTTTGTCTCATGAATAAAGTATATACTGCGTTGTCTACATATGAAATAGGAGTGTCGTGAACCTCTGACTTTCGGGAAGAGGACACTGTAGTTGGCACTGCGCTTTAATGTATAAGAGGATCTTACGGTGAAGGAAAACATCGTGAGGAAACCTGTGCCCGTCTGCGAATAGATTCAAGGATTTTTTTTTACGTCAAAACTTACACACGCGCATCTAATGGTAAGTGACGACAAAGCAACATTCAAGGAGACCAACAACTGATAAACAGTTATTCTCCATCAATACCGCACTGGGCCCGGCACCAATAACGACTGAGGTCGTGCGTGGATTCGGCCAATCAGCACTGAGCCCGCGTCGACGAGGTCTAATCACCGTTTACGGGTTGGTTCGTGCCCCTCGAGGGAGTTTTAATGAGCTGATGATGATGAAGAAACAGAGTATCTATCGTTACCATCACTAAGGGTGAGAGCCATCTGCGCTCGCCAATTACCCGGTGAAGATGTAAAGCATCTAACAGACAACAGCAGTAGTCAGAAAACAAAATCATTTATCGTCTCGGGTGACCGGCAACGGACACAAGCACAAGTGATGGAAAAATATTACATAAAGTAGTTTATAGCACATCGCAACACACATACAAAATAATTAAATAATTTTATAAACCAAAAAAACCAACCATATGGGGTTGGTTTTTTTGGTTGTGCTTAAAAATAATTAAACTCACTCACTATATTGAAACACGGAAGAAAACTTTTTTTCAGTTAAGCCTACAAGACACTTTTGATACGTATGTGTATGGCATTTCAAGTTATCGTATTCCACCGTGTGACAAAGTTCTCCCCAAAAGAAGAAAGAATTATACCTATTAAATCCTTAATGTATAATGTTGTATCCAGTAGTATTAATATTAGCATTATTATTATTATTTTAGTGGGCCCATAAAGGACTACAATAAAAGTGTAAATATTACAGATTTATTTTAAAAAGTTATCTCTAGTTTGAATGTGTTACATCAAATATTTATAGGTCTACGAACGCATAAGAAACAAGCATTTTAACTTACAAATTACTTGATAATATCCTCCATAGATAAAGTTATTTACGCAAAGCAGTGATAATGCGAGAAGACGACAAACACAGCCCTTGAGTTATCTTTTGTCACTCGGTTGGTTATCTTAGTTTTTGATTTATAATGAAAACCGTTTTTAATTGAAGCAAGTATTTATTGTGTACATGAACAAAGGTAACAAAGATATTATGGTTATATAACAAGGATCGCTTAGTTCTACCTACTTACAAACACCAAATGATAATAACGAAAGCCTTACTTTTCTACTATATCATTTATACTACATATATAAATTCATTATTTTCTGGATACTATAGAAACATTGTTTAAAAGCCAAGTCTCAAATAAGTTTAAAAAACTGAATATTCATATTCTTTAAAATGATCTGACGATTTATTGTATTTTTTTTGCTCGTATTAGAGATATTATTGCACAGCTTTTCCAATCCGATGTCTGTGTATCATTGGATAAAAGAGTTACCTTAGTTTTATCTAGGTTTACAAATGGAATATTTATACATTGAACAAAGATTTCGTTTAAGGTATTCTTATACCTTAATAATATATAATAATATATATATATAATAATATTATATAATCTATAATAAGAGTGTTTGACTCTGTTTGTTGTTTATCATCTAGCTCACCACTCTATGGGGACGTATGAGCTGAAAATGAATAGCTGATTAAGCCTCAAGATAATGTTTTTCGGTTACCCATCTGACGATCGAACATAGCGAAGTTCTCTTTACTTGTGCGATTGAGAAACAAAAATGTGCTAGCTATTACGCTATCAAGCCCTCAATCGAGCAACACATTGTAGTTTATTATCATCACCTCATACGTCCACACAGAAGGGCACGAGCCTTCTCGCATAGGATGCTGTAGTCGTCCACGCGGGCCCAGTGCTGATGGGTCGACTTTCGTGAATTCGCAGCGGTATTAGAACCTGCTGTAGTGTATGTAGACAGCCTTCCTCACATATATTTATTAAGTTGGTGTTTAAGTAGCTGTAAGTTATTTGAATACAAAGACAATATCCATCAGGGTGCACTCTCAACACGTGTTTTCATTTACTCTCCCGATCCCCGCATTACCCTCGCCCTCCCCCAGATCAATGAGCTACCGACGCTCCGACAATTGTAGGCATAATATTATAAGTAAAAAAAAAAAAAAATTTTTGACAACCAATTTGGTATTACGGTTGAGACGTCGGCTTCAACACTAAGGGTTCGATCCCCGGGCAGTACAAACATTTGTGTGCATGAACAAGTCTGATTGTATTGGTCTGGGTATTTTCTAAGTGTAATATGTATGTATTTACAAAAAAATATATAAGTATGTTTATCCGTTGTTCATTACCCATAATTCAGGCCTCACGCTAACTTGGGACTAGTTGGCGCTGTATTATCGAATGTCGGTGGATATTTATTATATTATTTATAATAATTAGGATTGTTATTTCTATGATATACCAAATTTACAGGTGACAGGTAAGTAGGTGCCTTTCTTGGTCAACGTTTAAGTTTGGCCATACAACGCGGAATGTTGCCAGCCTTATGGGTACTATGTCACAGACTAGGGACAGCGATCTGGGGCACCATTTTCACGTTCTGTAGGTTTGTTAGTTTATACATTCATTATATTTATAATTTTACATATTGGTATTTGGTAAAAAAAATAGTAAAATTAGTAAAAAATATATAATTTAGACTTATGTCATTCGCCAGTTTAAACTGATTAAAGCGCCGATGTAGAGTTAGTATACGAGAGAAAGTGTCCATAGTTGAAAGTCCATTAATACTATTTAATTATACTAATGGCACTTTAATGTTGACCGCGCCGCTTATTTATGAGGCCCGTAACCGACGACGAACCGGCAATACGTTTGTACTAATAACATGTGACGAAATTATATTCGATGGCTTCAATGTTAGTGGCTCTATTAAAAATATAATAATAGCCCCTGTCGCCCCACTGCACATGATTATGAAGGGAGACCATCCATCCGCGGTGAGTCACCGCCTGCCTCTATACAAGTTTTTTTATGTTATGAAGTGATACACCTTTTTTTTCTTTTTTTTTTAAGATGAGCATCCTGCATTGGATATTGCCCATTCTGGGGGGAACGAGCAGTCCTACCGAATAAACTCCTCTGTGTCCGTGCGCTACGTCTGGTGACAGACTGCGGGCAAGCGCTGAGCGCATCCGACCATGCAGTCCGTCGACGCCGTCCGCGATGTAGGTGCGGACCCGGCTTTCCTCTTTCGGAGGCTTGGGGAAGTCTAGAAACACAAAGACTATCCCCACAATCGCAGGATGCAGTGATACGCCTGACCAAGGCAGTGCGGCATTGAAGAGACCAGCAACTGATAGACTGTTATTATTCTCCATCAATGCCCTCATCTCGAAACACAAAAGTGCCAAAACTTTTATTTCACGGCACCCACCTTGACGACTCGACAGAGTCTACCGCTTAGTAAATTCAATTCGTCAAATACTTTTTATTCAATGTTTGTTTATAATATACATGTATATTTGTGTAAAGCTAAATTGGAAGTGGCACCGGCGACTTTCTACAATCAATTAGTTTGATTAACACACTTAATTAATCTGTTATCTAATGTCTAGACTCAGATGTTGTGGCGTTTTGTTTTGCGTACAGTTTGTTAACTAAATGGACGAGATAATGGAATTTAAACATTTGATATTGTCTTTTAAGTTTTACAACACTTCCAGTTCACTAACGGGTTCCCAACAATCTCCACGTGTGGTAGACTGGCTTCAAACATTTGAAATAACCTCAGAGTTAAATAAATTAATATTTATTGTCATTCACACACCGCCATCTAGTCCCAAAACAAACATTTAGTGTGATTGGTTCAGACGTCGGCTTTTACACCAAGGTTACCGGATTCAATTCCCGGGCAGTACAAATATTTATATGCATGAACATGTCTGTTTGTATTGTTTTGGGTGTTATCAATGTATAACATGTTTGAATTTAAAAACAAATATATATGTATGTTCATCCGTTGTTTAGTACCTACCCATATTACAAGCAAAATGCTTAGTTTGATATTAGATAGCGCTGTGTGATTGTCAGTGGATATTTTTATGTCATTAGTGTACAGGGCGGTCAGGACGCTCACTAAATCGCGATACGTTTGACTGGAGCGGCATTGAAGGAGACCAACAACTGATAGACAGTTATTATTCTCCGTCAATGCGGCACTGGGCCCGGCACTAGGAACAACAGATGTTAGGTCTCTTATACTCGGTAACTTAAATTTGTATTATTTAATTAAATTAAATTAAATACTCTCCAACAATTCACAGAAGTCGTCAATCGAAATGGAAACGTTGCTCAGCAAGCACAGGTGGCTCAGGGCCTTATCGCAAGACAAATAGCCGACACCGGGCGGGTTTCCGCTCCGATACCAAATAAATAGCTGCGATACATTTTTATTAGCAAAACGACAGAATGGAAAGTGAATTACGAATAGACAGACATCCTTTGCGAATAGTGATGTTACCGTCAAATTTATGTATGACATGATTTATTTTTAATGTATGACATGATCTATTTTTAATGTATGACATGATTTTTTTTAATGTATGAAATGATGTATTTTCAAATATTGACTTTAATAAATTTTTGCCGCGATCATTATTCATAAATTTGTTTTTTCAATAATTATAAAAAATAATTAAAATTAAATTTTCTAATCAACTTATCGCAGTCCACTGCTGGACATAGGTCTCCCCCATTTTGCGCCAGATATCCCAGTCCTCCGCTTTTCTCATCCAGCCTCCACCAGCGACCTTTAAAATTAAAAATAAATAAAAAATAATTTTAGTTTATTTAAATTAAATTTATTTTAATTTAATTAAAATATAGTTTAATATAATCGATATTATGTAATTTTAATGATTGTGAAATGTAACTTGATATAGTAATAACAATACATTTAGGTAATGTATTGTTATTATTATAAAATGTTTGTCTTAGTATTATTTTCATCACAATGCCTTAAAAGCTCAGAGGAACTAGATCCTCTGGGCTTCAAAGGCGTATAAATGAATATGTCAACTATTTGTAAATATTCGAAACTTCTTTGAACTCTTATTTAAAAAATGATTTGTTTTTTTGTGAAAATACAGTCCAGAGCTGGACTTTTTATACTACTAAGCCATCAGTAATGACTTACATTACTGAAGAGTTGCAATTTGTAAACCGTGTCATTACACGAGGTCATTATATTTTAATAAGTAGTAAATTATTGTTATGTTTAATGCGAAATTCCGCTCACACTAAAATTTACTAATCATCACATTTTCGAAGATTTTTGTTGATATGATGTCCTAATCGTAGCCTAATTACATAAAATTTAATAAATTTTCCTGTTACACACGCAATAAGATCCAAATATAGTATTTCATCATAATCAGCTCATTGAACGTCCCCACCGAGGGGCACGAGCCTACCCGTATAGGGTGGTTAGGCCTTAGTCGTTCACGCGGGCACAGTGCGGATTGGACGACTTCACGCACAACCTTTGAATTTCTTTGCAGGCCTGCATGAAGGTTTCCTCACGATGTTTTCCTTCACCGTAAGAGCGTCGGATAACGTACATATATTTTCGAAAATTTGAAAATATTTTGGTACGTGTCGGGATTTGAACCTCAGCCCTTCCGGTAGAAAGGCGACATATAATATAGTATTTATTGGCAGTAAAATTCAACATTCAACTTCGATTCGTTATGATAATGGTTCAGACTAAAACATACACATTGGATCACTAGAATATCATCTTATAATACATTTTATAGGCTACGTAAAGTTACGTCTACCGAAAAAAAAACAGTTTAATTTAAATGAGTGAGTACATCACTATTAAGTCGCGGTTTCTCAGTAAATTTTTATTTCTATCTGATGTCGATTCATTATAATTAATTAAAGGATTGATCGGCTAATAAATAAGAAAGGCCATGTAAGTGGTACCCAGCCTTCTAATTTATAGACGTTTTTAATTGAATAAAAAAGTGATATTTATATTGGCAAGTAATTGATTGACTTGCTGGTCTAATGATCTGTGATTTCATTTGAACCCATGACGTCGTGGTTCAGATATCGGCTACTACACCATGGGTTGTGGGACTTTTGGGTTAGATCACCGGATAGTACAAATATTAGCGTACATGCACATGTGTGGGCCCTCGTTTGACCACCATGAGTTATTGTCATTAAGTTCACTCCTTCCTTCACTATCGCTTTGAAATAAAAGTTAATATTCTGTCTTCACGGTCTATTGTAGAAAAACAGAAATTTGGAATACAGAATTAAAAATATAAATAAATAAATATCCACTGACATTCACACAGCGCCATCTAGCCCCAAGTTAAGCGTGAAGCCTGTATTATGGTTACTAAACAACGGATAAACATATTTATATACATTTTTTTTTGTAAATATATATACATATTATACATAGAAAACACCCAGACCATTACAAACAGACATGTTCATGCACACAAATGTTTGTACTGCCCGGGGATCGAACCCGGAACCCTTGGTGTTGCAGTCGACCTCTACACCAAATAAGTCGTCAAAAATATATTATGTTTGATTCTAGAATAATTTTACCTGAGCGATTTAAATGTATACAGGACATCTATCGGCACGCACGCACAGGAATGGTTGAATTGTACGGGGATCGAACCCTTGCTGTAGCTGACTTCTCAAATATTTCACCACATAGGTTAATGATACATGATAAAAGGGCTGAGGAAGATATTATTATGAGATTTATGTTGTTTGTTAATTACTTGTTGTTTTTTTGTATGTGTTTAAAGCTTAACATGTTTTATTTTGTAAAGTATGCGATATGATCGTGGTAACGTGGTAGTGTTGATTTTGTGTTGGCTCGTTTGTTGTGTTTTAATTGTTTAGTTTTATTAAGCAATCGGGTGTTCTTTTCTATACATTTTTTATTAGTGAGAACCTATAATTGGCTACCTGTTGTTATATGTGTATATTTTTGTGTTTCGTTGCTGTTGGTCCTCCTATGAAATAAAAAAAATAGTAACTTTTAGACTTTACTAATATTTGTATGTGTTAGAAATTGTATTTTGATGAACTCTTTCTTGTCTTCCAACTCCTGATTGCTCTCCTTTTTATTTCAGACAGGTGACCGATTGTGAAGTTAAGAAGAGCATTTTGGCCGTTGTTTCGAATGCCGTCGGTAACGATAGCGTTAGTCGTAAAATGATAATCCCTCTCCTTAATATCCTTAGTCCTATTATTTCCCATATCTTCAACCACTCCCTTCGATCGGGTGTTTTTCCTACTGCCTGGAAAGATGCTCAAGTGATACCCCTTCCAAAGAAACCTAATCCTGCTTCATTATCTGATTATCGCCCTATATCTATTCTCCCATTTCTAGCTAAAGTTTTTGAGCGTCTCGTTTATCAGCAGCTTAGTAATTTCCTTTCTATTAATAATCTCCTAAATCCTTTCCAATCTGGTTTCCGTCCTGGTCATAGTACGACTACAGCTCTCGTGAAGATTACTGATGATATTCGCCGTGGTATGGATACCAGAAGTTTGACTGTGTTGGCGTTGTTGGATTTTAGTAACGCGTTTAATACCGTTGACTTTGATATCCTTATCGGCCTATTACGCTCCCTTAACTTATCTCCAACGGTGCTTGGTTGGTTCCATAGTTACTTGCATGGGCGCAGACAGCGCATTCGGGTTGAGAATTCATTTTCTGCATGGCGTTCTGTTTCCTCTGGCGTCCCGCAAGGTGGTGTTCTGTCCCCTCTCCTTTTTTCTATTTTTATTAATACTATTACTCATAATCTCACTTCTTTTTACCATCTATATGCAGATGATCTCCAAATTTATTCGCAAGGTAGCTTGGACAGTCTCCACAAAGTAATTCATACCATTAATGCTGATCTATCTCGAGTTTTGGAATGGAGTGAAGCTTTTGGGCTCAAGGTCAACCCAAATAAAACTCAGGTCATTGTTATAGGTAGTTCGTGGTTGGTTTCACGTATTGATTGGGATTTAATGCCCTCTATTATTTTCGATGGAGTCAATATACCTTTTAGCAAAGTTGTGAAAAATCTAGGTATTCTCATGGATAGTTCTCTTAATTGGGAGAAACATGTCGGTGAGGTGTGCAGGAAAATGTTTGCATCAGCGAGTTCTCTCTCTCGGCTTCGGAACTTTCTGCCTATACCTACTAAAATTGCTCTTGTGCAAACTCTGCTTATGCCTATCCTGGACTATGCAGACTGTTGCTATTCTGACATAAGTGAATCGCTTCTGAATAAGCTTGAGCGCCTACAAAACTTCGGTATACGCATTATTTTCGGGCTGCGTAAATACGATCATGTGTCTCAATATAGGGCACAGTTAAAATGGCTAACTGTTCGTCGACGACGCGATCTACATATTCTTTCTCTTCTTTACAATATTTTATTCAATCCGTGTTCTCCACCTTACCTCAAGGTATTCTTTAATTTTCTTCCTTCTTCTAAAAGTGAGAACTCGCGATCTTGCCGGAAACTTCATCTTACTGTCCCTTCACATTCCACCAGTTATTTTTCAAAATCTTTCGTTGTTCGCTCCATACTATTATGGAATTCTCTTCCCGTATCTATTCAAAATTCTCACTCCTTACCTATTTTCAAATCTCGTGTTAAATCATATTTCCTGTCTCTAATTCCCCCGTAATACTTCATACTTGACACCGGAATTTTAAATTTCTCTTCTTTTTTCTCTTCTTATAGTTTGATAGCACTTATGTGAATGTATGTATATAATATTTCATCCAAGGTATATGCGTAGATACTGTTTATATGTATGTATGTTTTGTAATTATATTTATTGTATTTTATTATTTTTATATAACTTAGGTTCTAACTTTTGCACAGCCCAATTAATCATTATTAATAAAGTATCCTCTTCTGAAGGTTGTCTGGAAGAAATTGCTTTTTAGTAATAAGACCGCCTTATTTGTACACTTTTTGTTCTGTCCATGTTTTCCCTTGTAATATGTTTTATGTGCAATAAAAGTTTATTATTATTATTATTAACTATATGTTTCCTTTAAATAAAACAATTACGAATAGAAATCATAACGAATATATTATTTCACAAAATAATGTCTCCTGGCACGGAAGCCATGCAGACATATTCCTTTTACTGGCTATTTTATATGGTAATAAAATATACGTGAAAGTACGTTTAGCTAAGTGACTCGTTTCATAGTCGCTTAGTTTTACAGCGCGAGTGGTGCTTTATTCAAAACAAGTTATGCATAAAGTCGATAGGTACTAGCACAGATTAAATAATATGTACTAGGTAGATAGTCGAGGTGGTCGTATGTAGCATTTTTCGTGTATCAAGCCGAAATCAAGCCCAAAATGAAATCCCTACATCATCATCATCAGCTAATTAAAAGTCCCCACCGAGGGGCACGAGCCTACCCGTGAAAGGTGTATAGGCTAGGCCTTAGTCATTCACGCGGGCCCGGTGCCGATTGGCTGACTTCACGTACAACCTTTGAATATTTTCGCAGGCGTGCGCAGGTTTCCGCACGATGTTTTCCTTTATAGTAAGAGCGTCGGGTAGATTCACTTACATATAAATTAGAAAAAGGGATAAATCCATTAAATACATGATTAAGAATTGAAAATTCAAAAAACATTTATTCAAATAAAATATTTAAACCATAGACTTCTAAAAAATATTTTTTATACGTCCATGATTTGAACACACGAATTTTAAATAGTGTTCTTTTTAACTGATGAGAACCCATCTAGAATCTTAATAGTTACAATGTTAATATTTTTATTCAAAATTTAAGCTTAATATCATAAATTGCGGCTTTATATCGAAATTTCATTTCACAAGTTCCAATAAAATATACCTTTCATCATCAGCTCATTAGACGTCCCCACCGAGGGGCACGAGCCTATCCGTATAGGGTGATTAGGCCTTAGTCGTCCACGCGGGCCCAGTGCGGATTGGACGACTTCACACACAACCTTTAAATCTCTTTGCTGGCGTGCATGAAGGTTTCCTCACGATGTTTTCCTTCACCGTAAGAGCGTCGGATAACGTACATATATTAGTTAGGACTAAACAGCCCTCTCATGTGTTTGTGATGGAAAGCTCGATTACAGATCATGAAACTGTCATGTTTTGTTTGAAACTGAAAAATGTTGTTAATTTAAGCAAAACAGGATAATTAATAAATATGACTATGAATCAATGCATAAGGAATGTTCAAACACGCTATTTACTACAGTTTTTGAGGAACCAGATCTACATATTGCAACGCAGATATTTATAGATAGCTTGAATACAGTTATTACTCGAAATACTTTAACTATAAAGTACCTAGAAGTAAAATTAAACTCAAGCCATGGATGACAGACGGATTAGTGCGTTGCATACTAAACAGAGACAGAATGTATAAACGATTTAAAAAAATCCCGATAATGATATTTGAAAGTCACATATAAAAGATATAAAAATTACTGCAATAGCCTCATAAAGTCCATTAAAAGAAAATATGACAAAGAAGAGTTAAATAAGAATAAAGCTAATACAAAAAAATTATGGCAGACAATAAAAAACATAACTAATCTTAACATTCAAAAGTATAACCTAGTGAATTGTTAAATATTGGTGCCAGTGAACAGGAATCTGTTAATGCGGTAAATCATTATTTTGCTGATATCGGTGAGCAAATAGCTAACAGTATTAGACTAACGCATAACTATAACATAAAATTGGGTGTTTTTCTTATAACCATTCTAGATCCTTTGTTCTGATGGCAGTATCTCAACAGGAAGTTGAAGGTATTATAAATAATTTAAAAACTGACTGTTCTCCTGGTACGATAACATTTCGTCGTGTTTCTTGAAACAAAATGTTAAATCCATTTCTCCAGTTTTAACGGAATTGATAAATCGGTCATTCTTAACAGGCATTTTTCCGGATGCATTGAAAAAATCTATTTTATACCCGATATTTAAGTCCGGAAACAGAGAGTTAATCAATAATTATAGACCGATTTCAATCCTTCCAGCTCTATCGAAGGTTTGAGCGAGCAATTAACACGATTGATATCGTATCTCGAATCAGAGAACCTCTGGCAAACACGCAGTATGGCTTTAGACCTAACAGGTCCACAGACGATGCGGTACATAGTTTTGTTGACTTTTTGGTGAGAAAATTAGACGACAATAAAAAATGCCTAACAATATTCTTAGACCTAAAAAAGGCATTTGATTCGGTGGCCACCCCAATCTTAGTAAAGAGACTGGAACAGCTCGGGATCAGGGATACACAGTTGAACCTTTTTGAAAGTTATTTGTGTAATCGTACACAGCGTGTCAAGGTGGGAACATGCATCGGCAGTGATTTGCCTATCAAATGCGGAATTCCTCAGGGATCAATAGTCGGCCCGACTCTATTTTTATGTTATATTAATGAACTGTGTAAATTACGTATGAGAAACTGTAATATTGTATCGTATGCGGATGATACCACCCTAACATTTTATGGAGACTCGTGGGAAGAAACGCTTGCACTTGCGCAGAGGGTTTCAATAGGGTTACTCAGTGGCTAGCACAAAATTCACTTTCTCTTAATTCAGACAAAACGAAATTTATTTCATTTTCTATTCGTAACACCTCTGCCGTAGATCACCTAAGCCAAAACATTTATGCACATAATGTTCATTTCCACCTCAACAATCGTGTAACTGTCCCACTATAAGTAAAAGCACACAAATTAAATATTGGGTATTACAATTGATAATAATCTCTCTTTTCTGAACATATTTATAACGTTTCCAAACGAATAAGAAAACTTACATACATTTTCAAACAGCTTAGACACGTTGCGGATGCTAAGACAATCGAAACAGTATATCTATCACTGGTACAGTCGGTTTTGAGTTATTGCTTAACGTCTTGGGGAGGAGCGGTAAAAAGTAAGCTCATAGAATTGGAGAGAGCTCAACGCCTCATACTTAAGGTATACCATTTCAAGCCCAGGCTTTTTCCTACTTGGATTTATACCAGCTAGCCAAGGTTCTTACAGTAAGGCAATTGTTCATTCTTCTGTGTATCCTAAGGCAACATGCTCAAATTAAATATGCACCACACACCACAATTTCCAGAAGGCAGTATAACGTGTGCACTAGGGAGAGTTTTAATACTGCGTTTGCTAGGAAATACTACTGTTACAAAGGAAGCAGGTTATATAATTATGTTAATAAACAGATAAATATTTACTCCAATACTACTCGGGAATGTAAAAAAAAGTAACAGAATTCTCAATCCAATTATGATGAAACAGAAAATCTTTTGAGTCAATTATCATAACAAATTCTCGCATACACACACACACACACACGCACGCACGCACGCACGCCGCACGCACACGCACGCACGCACGCACGCACGCACGCACCACGCACGCACGCCACGCACGCACGCACGCACGCACGCACGCACATCACATACATACATCCACTTATTTTGTAGCTGTCAATATATATATAATATGTTTGTGAAGCGCACAGCGTTTCATTTGAGGGTGAGAGGCCTGGAGTTCTAAAGACAGGTGGGATAACTGCCTAACTTAGACTCCAGTCTCCACTAACATTTATAGTAATAAACACTGTATAATATTGTGTCATTAATTGAATAATGTAAGTGGTGAGAAATAATGTTTTATTATTTATTTTATTTATTATTATTGTAATATAGCATAAGGCCACAGATAAAATCCAAAAAAATTAGGATGATTTGTTTTATTATTATCTTAAGGTACTCCAAAAGAAAAACTTACTAGAAATTTCATATCCTATTTAGTAACAATGTTTTTCATTATTTTATTAAATTAATATCATGTAAACTGCAATGAGGTATTCGATAAAAATAGATTATCGTGCAGTACTCTATGTGTAAGTTAATTTTAAACATAGACCACTAACAAACTATATGACATCAAGTTTAGAACGTAATTTTTCTAACATCCATTAAGGTATTTGGCCATAAACTAGTTTTGTTGTGGCCAGAGAGCACCATTGCAGTTGTTCTGCGACCGTGATTAAGTATTGCATAGCAAGTGCAACATAATACGCACTTCGGCTGCAGTCCCGTCACTGCAATGCTAATGATACACGTAATGACAGTGGAAACCAATTCTGCGAAACAAACTTTTAATGATTACTTTGTTGCAAGCAACCTACTCGTAAAATAATTGGATGCTACTTTCGGAAATGCTTTATGACTTTAGTATAAACTCATTTGTATACATGAGTTAATATGAAATTTTTAAAAGTTGTATTACACAGTCCATTTTGAGATGTGAAACTTTGAATATAACGTAGGTACTGCCATAGCTATTACTAAGAGTGCTATAGACCTTGGCGTCTGTTTTCCCTGTAGCTTAGGTATGATTGCTAGAATACTGATTAGAAATACCTAGTTAGCCATTTCACTAGGTTAGTAGGTACTTATTTTGTTATCTGCCAACAACGTCTTCATTTGATGCATTACATAGATTAATTTGTATAAAAATTGTAGTCTAATGAGATTAAGATTATTATGCTATTCGATTACTTTACTATTTGGCAGGATACCTAAAGCTCTTTGCAAGTGAAGTTAGCTGGGGTCTCAAGAGATAAGTCCTGGGGCCACATACGTTACAAAGGATTTTACTTATGGGAAGTTCTCATCGTTTGTAACATTAGGAATTGCAAATAAAGTAAATGAATATATTAAGGCTTTGAACTTATTTAAATTAAACAAGTTCACAAATAAACAGACAGCCAACGTGACGGTAATGGTCTTATGTCGTATAATAAATAAATTAATAAATATCTACTAACATTCACACATCGCCATCTAGCCCCAAGTTCAGCGTTAAGCCTGTATTATGGGTACTAAACAACGATAAACATACATATATACTTTTTTTTTTGTAAATACATACATATTATACATAGAAAACACCCGACCATAACAAACAGACATGTTCATGTACACAAATGTTTGTACTGCCGGGGATCGAACCGGAACCCTTGGTGTTGTGGCCGACCTCTCAACCGCAACACAAATGGGTCGTCAATAATAAATTAATAAATATCTACTGACATTCACACATCGCCATCTAGCCCCAAGTTCAGCGTTAAGCCTGTATTATGGGTACTAAACAACGGATAAACATATATATATATTTGTAAATAGTAGTAGTAGAAAACACCCAGACCATTACAAACAGACATGTTCATGCACACAAATGTTTGTACTGCCCGGGGATCGAACCCGGGACCCTTGGTGTTACGACCGACCTCTCAACCGCAACACCAAATGGGTCGTCGTATGTAGCACCTATCCCAGTATTATAGCCTTCTTTTGTTGCAGATCGATCCCAGATGATGCTAGAAGGCACGAAGATCAACTCGCACTCCCAAATGGCTAGCGTGTTCGATATTGCAAAGGACACAGTTCTTTTCCTAGTCCTATCGTGCTATTACATTTTAGAAGCGCTTTTCTGGACTTTTGTGCCCAACGCATTAAGGCCTATGAAGAGCCTTAAGGGGGATGTGGTTCTTGTGACGGGCGGAGGCGGGGGAGTTGGAAGGCAGCTGGCTATAAAGCTCGCTAGAATCGGTGCTAAGGTCGTTGTTTGGGACATAAATGTAGAAGGTAATTCTAACATTCCTATTATAAGCTTTTTAGGTATAAGCTGAATAAATGGGGTAGTAGGTAATTTATTAAGAATTTTCTTGTAAATTTGTTTAATAAACTTACCTGTGTAATGGCGTTAGATATTTAAATAATAACTGAAAAATTTTATAGTCTTAACTGTTTCGGTAAAAGCACATCACGTCAAAATATAAATAGCGATATGCCCGCCTAATGCATGAGATGTCCTCCTATTCCTGTTCGGTGATGCTATAGAAGCCATCCGCGAAAAACGGCGAGAAGTCCATCCATCGGTAAAAACACATCATATAGGATAAAATAAAATGAGCATCAAATAAATATATATAATTCGCAAGATATACGAGTATAATAATGCATTATATTTTTTTGATAAAATATGAAAATAGATACGCTAGAAAAGGAAGCGGTATATCTATGGTGACTTACCACAAAGTTCGCCATATCATTAAAATTAAACTGGCTATGGTGCCTGTTAGATCTTCAAAATTTTGTATAATTATAATCTTGCATAATCAGAACGATCGAGTAAGCACCTGATAATGAACTTAATGGTTTTATAGGTGATTAAAATCATATCATTTGGGTCAATTTAAGTGATTAAGGCAATGCAAGGTACTTACTGTGAATGCGGTGTTAGTGTTGGGCGCTATATAAAACTGGATCTAACTAGCAAACCCTTACGTTCACAATCCAAGGTTATGTCTAAGATATTATCTACATTAGAATCCTTCATTTTAGGATAATACTGTTGCCAGTAATTTTGTTCTGAATATTTGGCTAACTGAAATAAGAAATTAATTTGAGTAAGATCCGATGGACCGATGACTTGCGAAAGGTCGCTATTGGAGGATGGATGAGGAAAACGGAAGACCGGGATATTTGATGCAAAACGGGAGAGTCCTATGTACCTACAGCAGTGGACTGCAACAGATTGAAGAGAATTAAAGCAAAAGAATATTTCCTCCATTATAGCAAAACTAATGAATTATAAGTGAAAATGAGAAAAGGCCAAACACAGATTAAATACGTTAGAAACAATAATTTCCTATTCAACCTATTTAAACATCACGATACAGGTTTGCAGAAAACGGTGCAAGCAGTTGTAGACGAGGGCTATGAGATAACCAGTTATGTTGTGGACCTAGCAGATCGGGCAGCAGTATACGCCACTGCGGAAAAAGTAAAAAAGGAGGTAATGTAATCATCAACCCTTTGACCGACAATGACGTCTTAAGACGCCAGGCACAATTGTTTTTCTATTGTGTCTGGATTTCGGGCGTTCAATGGGTTTAACAAAAGCGTACCGACAATCCTCAGACTAAGGTTAAATAAGCTACACTTGAAAATCATATATGCTGGATTACTTGAAAATCATTTCTTGCAAATTCAGTTGAATATTACGTCCTTGAGAAGTTCTGACCATGAAGATTATCACCGTCATCATAACAGCTTAATTAGTCCACTGCTAAACCCCATAACGTTGGGCTGCTCTAATGCTAACTTTGTTAAGCAGTGCTTTTACGAACAAATGCTAAAAGTACCACATTTCTTTTGCGAAGACACTAAACAGATGAATTCAACTTTATCCATGAAAACCCCTCGTCTGTTGAAGCAACTCCGGGAGATGTCTAACAGTAGATTTTCAATTGTGTCGCGATTCGCTACAGTTGAGCGATTATATCTACAAAAGTGATTTGGTCGCAAATTTTTATTTAAATGATTAAGCGTTACTTTGACCGCCGCAGACGAATCCAACAGACATTGATGTATTGCCTGAAATCATGGTGATTAAAAAAGTAGGATTTGACCAACCAATTGCTCCCGTAAGGCGGGATTTTTGAACCAGTCAATCTTTCTTCAATCAACAACCAACAATCATCAATTGATTGGCTATGTTAGTGTCGACCAATTCTACTATTCGCGAACTTAATAACAAACAAGACTGTTCCGAGTTATTGCTACACATCGGCAATAGCATCAACATTGTTGCTAGGTATCTATAAACCTTGTTGAAACCATTTCTTGTGCCATAAAAAGATTAATCTGCAATACGATTTCATATACCCACACACCAGACCCAGAGTAAGTAGGTATACTTTGGGTGATATTGGAAAAATCAGACTAAATTAAGAAGGCATCCTTGGCAAGTGAACCGCAGAACGCCCGTTGGTCCATCGGGCCGGGATCGACTTGCGCTGGTGGAAGGTGGATTAAGAAGTTAGCACTTTATCAATCAAAATTTAAATATTAAATTTAGGTCCTTCTAGAACATTTCACTGTCAGCTTTATAAACGTCCCCACCGAGAGGCACGAGCCTACCCGTAAAGTGTGTATAGGCTTTAGTCGTCCACGCGGGCCCAGTGCAGATTGGCAGACTTCACGCACAACCATTGAATCTCTTCGCAGGCGTGCGTAGGTTTCCTCCAATGATATTCTGTCATTGGTTTCCTCGCGATGTTTTCCTTCACCGTAAGAACGTCGGGTAACGTATATGTACGTTATTTCGAAAATTCTAAAATACATTGGTGGATTTGAACCTGCACCCTCCCGATCGGAAGGCAACAGTCCAGACCATTGAGCCACCGACGCTAGAACACTTATGAATGACAAATTAAAATCTATCACAGGTGCGGACTGTTGTTAGGTATATATGAAACAAGTATTGATCAATGGTGAATATGTTCCTCAGGTGGGTAAGGTGGACGTGCTGATCAACAATGCAGGCACGGTGTTTGGCGACACACTCCTCGAGCTCAGCGACGCAGCCATAGAGACTACATACAAAGTCAACATCCTCTCACACTACTGGGTAACAGTTTTTTTATATTACGCAGTGAACCCGCTAAAAGTACGATTCACAAAAGATGACCACTCGTCATCAGCTTACTAAATGTCCCCACTGAGAGAGACGAGCATACCCGTAAAGGGCGTATTCAAAAAAGCCTTGCCAGTGCGGATTGGTCGACTTCACACACAACCTTTGAATTGAAAGAAGTCATGTGGCCTTCAAGAGGTTACAGGCTTGGTAATTGATTACCTACTTTGCAACCCATCACAGTTCACTGCTGAACACAGGTCTGCCCCATTTTGGCGTATAACGCTCCAGTTACCAAGACGCGGTTTCGAACTCGTTTGCTCCAACGGCCATCAATTAATTGATATTTAGGTAATTTATTGATTGATATTTTTATAACAACTTTTTGATTATAGACTGTCAAAGCATTCCTGCCAGAGATGATCGCAAGCGGGAAGGGCCACATCGTCACCGTAGGCTCGGTGGCGGGACTGCTGGGAACCTACCGCTGTACCGACTACAGCGGTACTAAGTTCGCTACCTGCGGCTTCCACGAGAGCCTCTTCACTGAACTTAGAGTGAGTATAGGAACTATTAAATACAAAACATATTGCTGGTCCAAGGCTTACTTTAACGATGATCAACATTGATGAATTAGGACGGAAAAGCCGCGCTGATCCAGTGTCGTTTGGCGGATGTCTAGTTCGCTTTACATCGGGATACACCACGTGCAACAGTAAAACTATCTGTAGGTCCCTAGTTAGTTAAGTGTTAATAACAATGATAGAAAAAGATTTTTATTCAAAAAAATTATTACAATTTGGCGCTTCGAATCCATATTTATCTATTATTTTACCAAGCACTAATCTGTAGCATTTGTGTATTGACAAATATTGATTAATCAGTGTCGCTAAAATTAGGTGCCAAGGTTTTGCTCTCTTAAAAAATACGATTTTGAATTGGGGTCTTCTTCCTCTATCTTCTACGTCGTTTATGAACACAAGACAGGGTGATGTCAAACGCTTTTATGCCAAAAAATATTTATTTTTCCAGGCTCACGGCCACAACACAATCCACGCGACCCTGGTCTGCCCGTACTACATTAACACTGGAATGTTCGACGGTGTGACCCCGCGCCTCATGCCCATGCTCGAGCCGGACTACGTCGCCGAGACCATGATCGACTCCATCCGCAAGAACGAAGTCAACTGCATCATGCCTGGTTCCGTGCGATATTTGCTGCCTCTTAAGTGGTAAGAGCTTGGATGAACAATAAAGGAGTTGACTGATAAATATTATAATCTGACATGGACTATACAGCGCTACCTGGCCTCAAAGTAGGGCCTACCTTGTGATTAAGTGATTGGAGCTCAAAAGGTAAATAGTCATACATATTTATCTATTTACATTCATCATCCCCCATTATCAGTCCCCACCGACGGGCACCTACCCGTACGCGGGTGTTTAGGCCTTAGTCGTCCACGCGGGCCCAGTGCGGATTGGCCAACTTCAAGCACAACCTTTGAATCTCCTCGCACGCGTGCGCAGGTGTCCTCGCGATATTTTCCTTCACCGTAAGGGCGTCGGATAACGTACATATAATTTCAAAAATTCGAAATCACATTGGTACGTGGCGGGATTTGAGCCTCAGCCCTCCCGGTAGGAGATACACCAGGCCACACCATTGAGCCACTGATGCTCAACTATTACTAAACTAATTAAACTATTTACATTCAACTACAGTCAAAAAAGTTTCTTAACATTTAGACCGCTATTTGGACCGATCCCTAGCATCCGACCTGAACCAGGTCATCGGTCCATCTGGATCGGAGTCGACCTTCGGTATTTTTTTCGTTACGAGATTGATAAAATGTGTTAACATTTATTCATTAAATAAATGCCGCAGAGTTCTGAACCAATCCCGCAATAGTTCACGACAGTTTGTTCCATACAAATGGCTATGCAAATATGGCATTGTTAACGGCTGATGACAATAGTAGGTACACGATTACCATTATTCAATCTCAAGAAGTATAAAGCACCTGGTTTGCACTCTCAGGCCTTGAAACACCTTGATACATCATTTATTTTTAGAAAACTACCACTTGCATAATATCCTAGATTACGGTACAACATATAATTTCTACATCACTTACTTATTCATTAATTCAATTAGGTAGTTGTTGAGAGGTTGAGATATATTTTTACAACGTCTCAAAGTCTGCTCGAGTCCCAGTTTGGGATGCCCTTAATCTGTTTAAAACGAGAGCCATGTGCGCTGGCAACTTGTCCGAGCTGTTTTGCCATCTACGGTCAAGAGCAAAACATCTATAAAGAGTTAGATATGGATATCCCTACTAGAGCCAAATTAACCCTTTAACCGCCGTAGTTGTATATTCAACAGACAATAATTTTCTATAGAATCTGCTTAGATCAACTATAAACTAACTAGATGCATAATCACGAAAATCAACAAAAAAAAATCCGAGCCTCATGACGTCATGACATACGCATAGTTACTTCATTGTTATACTTAGAATGTTAAATTATTCATTTAAATTTTGACCTTAACGCGTCATAGAAAGTGTACAAAATCACTATGACATGTAGCGACCCACGTGATTATTAATGAAAAATTCTGCACAACCTGACGCGATGGGCAGACTTTTGCCGCGGACACTTTTTGAGTGAGATTGTGCATCTGGTAAGTTATTGTTTATCTAAGAGTGTCTGGAATTCCGTCCGTTAACAGGTTAAGAACTTGTGTCCCATATTTACTACGCACAGGGCCTTGGGTTTGGGAAGCCTATCTCTGCAGTGGAACGTGGACTGGAAATAAAGATATAAAAAGATCATCCCAGAAGTTCTTCGAAATCCCTTCCTTTCTCAAATGATGTTTTATACTTTTGTACATAAAAGTTTTGTGTGGTTTAACGTCTTACAGCGTACATCTAAAAGATTTTTAACTGTTTCTTAATTATCAGTCCATGCTAGGTTAATTAAATGTGTACATAGGTTGGTATGAAATCATTTACTTAATTATCCACGCAACTTTTCGCTAAAATATATTTAATGTTTCCAGCCTCCTGCCCGCCAAGATGTGTTGGGACCTCATGCACAGAGTGATGAAGGGGCCACAATCAATGATGGACTTAAAAAAGAAGCCAACAGTCGCTGGTTGACGGAACAAAAACGGAGGAGTGAAACTCAGATTAAGTTAGAATCTTACACTACAAAGTACTCTTAATTTTGCACTAATACTGTTCAGTTAGTTAGTGTTATTCAATTTTTTATTAGGTACTTGAAGAAAACTTTGACACCATTATTGCTTAGATATCAACTTACCGATCCGAATTACTAGCTAGTGAAAGCAAATTATATTTTCGTCGTTTAACTAGCTATTTTATCTTAAAATTCTTAGGATATCTACAAAATTTCTATTGAATATTTTATACGTAATTATATGTATAGTGTTTATAAGACTGAATGAATACTCAAAATGTGAAATAAATAAAAGAAAAAAATATTTCGAGTAATAAAAATGACTTTTATTCTTTAAATGAATTGGACTAGGTTTGACATAACATAATTTATTAGGTACCTTAAAAGTAGTATCACAAATTATCAAAATAAGTCGTAGAAGTAATCAAGACCCTGTCCCAGTTCCCATATGGCAACACCTGTGCCAAATTCACGAGCAAGCTCAAGCCTCTTTTGTATCGAATATAGAGTGGGGTAAAATATCTTCTTTGTTCCCTGTGTTGTCCTATAAAGAAGAAAAAAATACTAATAACAAGCTGTGCCCCACGGTGTTACCTGCGGTATTAAATGTTCTCCCGCAGTAAAACGTAGCCTATGTGTTTATCCAGGGTGTCAGCTAACTATTAAAATCGCTTCACAAGGCGCGTAGCTCGCGTATTACAACTTTCCTTTACCTACCTTAATTAAAAAAATTATTACATCAGGTACCTGCCAAAAAATCCCATTTGAATTGGTCCAGCCATTTCAGAGATTACCCAGAACACTATTTGTTCTGGGTAATCTCTGAAATGACAGGCAGACAAATTTCTAAAAAGTGTATGTATTTTACATGCATATATATTCTTATGCATGTAAATTGCAATATTACATAGACACTTATTTATATGTATGTATAGAAGTATAGATGATTTATTTACAAAACTTATAACTTTTTATAAATATATAATAATGCGATAGCCTGGCCATTACTACATGCCTCCATGGTCTAGTGGACAGTGAAGGTATTAGATTGCTGCTGAAATTGTGGAGTCCATGGGGAGACTGCATAATGAAACTAATTTTATACGAAGTTTTTCTAATTGTTATTGCCACGGCAAACCACACTAACAAGAAAACATGAATATCTAAAAACCAGCAAATGAGTGAAGTAAATTTTAGTCTTGAAGAAACCAAATCTTGTACTTCTCCTATTCAGTTAATTTAATTAATATGTATGTACACAATATCAGTGATTTTGAAGAAAATCTGACAGACTATGACTGATGCTAATCAGTAATGTCAGTCCTAATTATTTGATGCAAGTTTTAGTTTAGGACACAACAATGTGCTAACAAAATTCAGTTTACGTTTATCAAGTGTTTGAATAAAGAACAACAATGGAACTTTGTCGACTTTTGTATATACAACTGAAATGTTTACAAACATTATGTAACCATCACTCAAAGGTAAATGGTACAGTGAGCAACATAAGATGGATCACATTTGGCAAGTTTTAAAATTATTGAAGCTTTTAGGCATTACCCTTCAACCTCCCTTCATCTCACTGCTGGACATAGGTAAAATATAAATAAATAAAAAGTAAATTTATGTCTCACCACAAATGGCAAGATACAATTATAGAAACAAAAACTGTTAGGACTTCCCCATCCTGCGCTAGATATCCTGGTCCTCCACTTTTTTGGAAAAACAAGTTGGTGGAATGGATGGTCTCCCATCCGTTTAGGCGTTAATGTGATTTGTATTGTCTCTATCAACACCTTTTAAAAAACTATACTTACCGGATTTCAATATAATTCTCAGCTGTATTATTATTGTATGCAAGAACCTGGTTATTCTTTGCGTTTTTTAGTAGTTCGACATATTCTGTGCCCACAATGGGACCACCACCATGTGTTGTATATGAGTTTCCATAGAAATTTAGACCGAGTAAAATTTTTGAACGTTTGGACGGGTTATCTTCATCATCTATTAACTTTTCTACACAAAGTTTCATCCAATATAATGGTGCATTGGGACCTGGAATAAAAATTTTTGAGAACTGTAATAAAATCAGGTACAAGAACTGTAATGTAACTGTAGGAAAGAGTTGCATTCTTTTCAAGTAAATAAAAATATTTAAAAAATTAAGAACATACATATTCCAGCCACAAATGTTTGTATGATAAAGGGGGTTGGACATTTAGTGGAATAGCTAACTACTACTGAAGCAAATACTGAATTTCCTGCTGGATACTTCTCAGTAGACAGCAGCAGTCTCAACCAGTGGTAAAATCATATTTGATATTCAAAAGTGTTAATGCTTACATATCATAGCCCTTACCTGGCTTTTGTGGACTAGAAAAGTCATAAGTCATCACAGATACAGCTTCTACATAAGGGTGTATATCATTAAATGCTTTTATAAAGAACTCATCAGTGGGATAGCCCCGGAATGGGGGGTAAACTAGAATAACCTTCAATTTATCTTCATTCATTGCCAAACCTGTAATAAAGAACCATTTGAATATTATATATATGCAGTTTTGTTTTAGTAATAACAGAAAATACAATTTTCTTCATGGTTTTTCATGTTTCACACAATATTGGAACTCATAACCCACAGTTCAATAATAAATGACCCTCATAATATAAAATATGTGCATTACCAAACTGCTGTATGAACTTCACGGACTTGTCAACATATTTGCCAATCTGCGATAGTATCTCCAACACAACACCATCAAACTTCCATTGTTTGCATGCCTTCTTCACTTCAGCTATTAATGCTTTCTGTTCAGTGTGGGCTGATGGCTCCATGAAAAATGCTTTCAGATCTGATGGCTCCCAGTTATCAAATAGGATTCTTGGAAGGACTGAAAAATCAAGTCTTCATAATTAACTAGATATTTACTTTAAGTATCAGGCTTCAAAAGTAGGTTTATTGTTAGATTTTATGAACTGTTAAATGGACTCACAAGTGGCAAGAAGGGGGTTAAATATATATGTTTTTTTCCCTCTAGACTTAATTTAGAAACAAATGACAGACATTTGTTTGCAGACAGTTGCTACTACAGTCGGACTAAATTTAATAAAAATCATCACAAAAAAAGTTAATAAACAACAGAAATTACATACTTTTTAGATTGTTTGCAGATCCTTTTTGTCTAACAGACTTCATCCAGGCATGATCAACATCATGTAATCCAGAAACGAGATAAATGTTCTGAGACTGCCTCTTAATCTGCAGCCACACTGGAGATATGTAATTAAATTTTGGTGCCCATGTTTTTGCCACATCATAGCCTTTACTATTCCACTGAAATTCAATTTAAACATAAAACCTCAAATTGATAAACATTTCTAAAATAAATAAAACTCGATAACCCTGAACTATTAAATAATTCTAATATCGATTGAGTACCTATGCGATGAAAATACTAATATAATAATTGGTTATTGACTTACAGGAGTCACATATCCTAAAACTGAATTAGGAAAATTTCTTTTGGATACATCTTGATGGTACGTGGCATGATATTTAATGATATCCTTCGCGAAAGGAGTTTCGATAACTAATTTACGATCCAAAACATTATTTTTCCGTGGACCATCTTGAGCTTTTACTCCTTTCTGGCCTTTTCTATCTGAAGGCGGCGATAAAGTAGCCAAACACACGTTTAGCAAAAAAATAACTTGCAAAGTAGCATTGATAAATTTCATGTTTGTCGACACAGTTCCCTTAGAAAAAATATATATATTGCACGTAAAATGAGTAAACTATTCTATGAATGACCACTGTATGTAAGAGTATGACACTATGTGTCAAATACAGTGTCGCCAGTCAGTTGTCAAAAGTTACCTGAAAAATCAAAAAAGTAACCTTTTTGTGTAAAAAGTAACCTTCCAAATTTTTTATTCCGAATTGGTATCAAAAGTTGATAGAATTTAGGCTGTATTGACTTACAGAAACATCGACGATCAATGAATAGGTAAAGCGCGGCAGTCCAGACAATGGTTTCAGTAAAGTTTCGGTAGGAGATTATATTGTATTGCAATTAATAATCATAAGATTCATAACTCATCAACCTATCGCAGTCTACTGCTGGACGTAGGTCTCCCCCATTCTGCACCACATATCCCGGTCAACCGCTACATTATGCCTGCCAAGGCACGATCTCTACATCTGAACTCAACTGCTCCAACAGTTCTGCGACATAAGTGACCAGCCCACTGCCACTTCAACTTGCCGAGCCGGCGGGCTATTTCGATGACTTTAGTTCCTTTACGGATTAAATTATTTCTTATCCTTAAGAGAGACACCGAGCAAAGCTCCTTCCATTACACATTGAATGACTTTGAACTAATCCCGCAGTCAGTGTCCATGTCCCAGCTGCGTATGTTGCAAGGGTAAGACGCATTGCTTAAAGACTTACGTTTTTAAGCATTTCGGAATCGTTGGCGTTAGGACATGACGTAGCTTACCGAATGCTGCCCAGCCCAACTCAATCCTCCTACTAGCCTTCAAAGTTATGGCGGTCATGCTAGATAGTTTGTTGGCCCAGGTAGATATATTCCTGCACAATGAGAAGGACTCCATCGACGTAGTGGCATGACATGATCATTGAACATAACTTTCGTCTTGTCCTAATTTATGCCAAGCCCAACTCGTCGGGAAGATTCATTTAGGCTGATCAGCATCTCACCAAGCTCTTCAAATGACTCTGCCACTATGACGATATCGTCAGCATAGCGAATATGAGTAATATACTATTCATTGACGTTAACCTAAAATGCCTGTTCACAGGCATTTTAGTTCTCCTCTATTAATTCAAGCATTCCGTTTGCTTTAATGGGAAAAACAAATTAACCTACAAAATCCAAAAAAATCACCTAAAAGTAACCTTTTCATTCGTGTAACCTAAAAGTAACCATTGCAGTTCAAAAGTCACCAAAAAGGTTACTAAAGTAACCTTCTGGCAACGGTGGTCAAATAACCAAAAACGAATAACGATGTGTGTGACAAGCCGGCACCAGGGTTGCCAACCCCGAAAAGATATTCCTTGTACATAAGCAGCTAAATATCTCGTACTTTGACTTTCGAATCACGTACATCTATAAAACGCTTTAAGCATGAAAATAATAATTAAAAATATTCACTGCACCATCTAGCCTCAAATTAAGCATGAAGCCTGTATTATGGGTACTAAACAACGGATTAACATATATATATATTGTTTTAAATACATACATATTATACATAGAAAACACCCAGAACATTACAAACAGACATATTCATGCTCACAAATGTTTGTACTGCCCGGGGATCGAACCCGGAACCCTCGGTGTTGCAGTCGACGTCTCAACCGTAACACCAAATAGGTCGTCAAAAATACGTACTAAATAAATTTGCTAGCTTCTTACTAAAAATAACCACAGTTTGTGTATTTTTTTTCTACTTAAGTAAAATCAAATGTGTCATAAAATGAAATCAAGTTATATTTTTTTGTCATTCGGGGGTTTACCGATAGAAGACATTACTACGAGACTACTTATAAGACGAGAACAAAATGTTTTATAATCAGGGTTTTCCCGGTTGACTACTACAGTCTGCAGACAATGATCCCCAAGATGCGACCAATGGATTTTTTTGTGAAAACGTTCGAGTTCTGATAGATGTCACTGGTTTTTAATATGAAGTATGGTGATATAACAAAATCTCGTACATATTGTACGAGGTTGATAGTGTCCTCGTAACTCGTACGAAAGACCACAAATCTAGTATTTGTAAGAGGAACCTCGTACATTTGGCAACCCTGGCCGGCACACAGCCGCGGCCGGCGAGATTCATAGTGATGAGCCTAACATTTCGTTTGATTTATCAATTGAGAAAATAAAAATAATCTCATCTACTTCCTTTACGCCGGAAGGAGGAAGTCGGCCTTTACGCCGAGAATTCCGCGTTCGATCCCCGGACAGTAAAAACATTTTTGTTCATGAAATTGACTTTTTGTATTGGGCTGGGTGTAAAATATGTACCTAACTAATACAGAGAAAAATAGTACCTCATATGGTAATCAATTCTTTAACACCCGCAGACGTCCAAAGACTTGCTCCCTGGTGATAGCTGTCTTCGCATAAATTAAATTATCAATGGGTCTTTCCCTTGGTATTTCCGCAATAAGTCTTCGAGCGGGTAGTGGGTACGCTTTTATAAATAAACAAATACCTATTCAAAATTAAATTTATTAATTTTTTATCAATACAATCAATATTAGTGTCATTCTTCAGAATTAAGTAAGTATCCAAATATACATATATTTGGATATTCAGTATAGCCGTAGGAATTTTATTAATAAAATTCTATTTACTAACTTATTCGTGTTTATTTTTGCAATTGTTTCTTTCGTTTTTATACATATTCGCAAATAACCCTATCCTTGTGTTTGAGATTATACTCTTCAATAAGTATATTTGTATACATATATATAAATACTTATTTGCTTCTTTATTATTAATGATATACATACCCCTTCTACGAATACAGCTTACATTTCCATTTTATTTTACCATACAAATATTTAGGATTTTTTTTAATTTTGTGAGCAACAAATAATAATCTTCTTGTACCTATCTACTTAAGTAAGGTACAAAAGTATGTAAGTAAACAACAATTCAAAATCTAACCTAAGGAAAAACATTTAATATACCTATAAATGCATATTTTTTGGCAGCCTTTTTGATTCTAATTATAAAAAGGCCTGTGGTTGCAGTGGGACGTTATATGCAGACGATAAAGTATACTAAACACTTGGCCACTCTTCCTCAAACAACATTAACATTGGGCACTCTTACAATGCAAAGAATGGTAAAATAGCTTGTATGCGTTGCATAAAACTGCAAAATCCACATTAGTCTTGTCGACGCAATCCCCCCATATGCCTGCAAAAGTGAAAGAAAGTAGCCCCCAGTCAGCGCTTGAATGACCGTCCACTGATAACTCAGTGCCTCCGCAGAAACCTCGCCTGCAACATGGATTCGCGCCAGTCGCGTTTCTTCGCATTTTTCGCGATCTTTCTATTAGGTAAAAAAAAATCAACCAAACTCGTGAATTGGTTTTTGTGCACAAGTGTACTCATTTAATTTTTTAATTGCGTTTTATTAATTTATTATAGTGTGACATAATAATTTCAGGAGTGCAATGTAAACATTTGAGCAAGAGGAGCTTAAGCAATCATGTGAAGTGCCATGTGAACGGAAGATTTTTCAGGTGTGGAAACTTTAAATAATTAACGACCGTTAAGCTTTGTTAGCTTTCTAACGTTCGAGTACGTACCTTATACTTAAACAACATATACCACGCAGTGAAGCTCGTTCGTACCTTCTATGTACATAATAATCTATAAAACCCTAGTCATTCAAGTATTTATAACTATTTTTACGTAGGTAGGTAGGTCATACTTATAAATGACTAGGGTTAGGGACAATGTACGAAAAAAGTAGTAAAAATAATTTAAAACATTTTATACAAAAAATATAAACTTTACATTAATTTGTTTCCAAAGCATTTCCAAATGTATAACTAAATTCAATAAAACCTTAGTTGGAGTATTATTATATAATTATATGTGACTTATGTATATATTAAATTGGAAGGTTTTCTGTATTGGTTGTTTTTTATACTTTATACAGTTATATTCTGTTTATACCTGAAAGAATTGAGATTATATTCTTCAAAAAGTATTGAACACACATATTTAAACATAAATCTGAGTAGTTATATTCGTAGTAGCTTTTAGTTAGTTTTTAATTTATCATTAAATCATAAGTACTTACTTGTTCTTCCGGCCAACGGCCGCCTTTATTTCCGCAGTCATAATCGGCACTTGTACATTTTGGCATATTATTGGTGGATTTATTATGATTGTACATTTTGTATTACATTAATTTAACAATATTAAGTGCGATTGTAGATTCCTAAAACTGAAGACTTAACTATTTCAGGTTCAGATAATATAAATACTATGTTGTAGCAAGGGCGATTTATTGGTTCTTTTTCCAAGTTGACACTACGTTAGGTACTTTTAAACGCCCTTCCTTTATACCATCCTATGTAAAGAGAAATATTTATTTCCTTTGTAAATTGTAAATTCCTGAATCCAATGACTTGACAATCCACTGACTGAACTTTTTTAAATTATTCTTTTTTATTCCTTCAAGGAAGATATAAAGAGAATATACCTACACGTATTGGAAAAGTTACGTTAATAATCCTACTTAAGGACAAATTATTTTCAACATTATGTACCAAGTGTTACCTATTAGTGTTTAAAACGGTTAAAACCTTTCTTTCCCGAAGTATATTATTATTTTTAATTTGTATGTACTCTGAAATCCAATACATGAATAGAGAAGACGATAGTAACAAATAGTCAGGCAAAAATGATAAATATAATATAAACCGTATATTAAACAGACGATCATTTTCTTTCATATTGCAAACAAATTTCCTCTTAAGTTTATTTATTAATATTTTGTAGGTATCAGATATTATAAGAAAATAGGCAAAAATTTATTAAGCTGAGAACATTGTTGTAACATGGTGATATGTAATTAATGGCAGATTTGTTGTGTGTAGGGTCGCCATAGATCCGGATAATGCCGGACATAGTATTTTTTATTGACTTTTCCGCCTAAATATACGATGGCCTGACAGGTTTTGAAACATTGAAAGATTTTTTTCTTTTTAACATAAATTCATAACAATTCGGGATCATAAAAATCCACACAGAAGCCCCAATTCACATGTCTGCCCAGCCATTAGGTATAGTGACCAGGGGGTTACCGCCATCTCTTAAACAGTGTTACAATAATATTACTCATCTTTTCTGGTACAAAAATGCTTACGTATCATTATAGTAATAGTGTAGTAATTATAGCAATACGTAATGAGAGACGGCGGTAGCCCTCCTGGCAACACTAGATGTGTGATGTGCAAACATTAATGACATTAGCATGATGTTTCATTTTTTTTTTGCTGTTGGACTTAGATGGCCTTAGAATTTATATACTCTTTGTAGATGGCTTTTACAGCTTCACGGGGCAAGTGCCGAGCATATTTGGCACTCTTGCCTAGAGTGTGCATAAGGAAGTAAGGAAGTAAGCATGAGCATGTGTCTGTTTATATTGGACGGGGTGTTTTTATGCATAATGTTTATGTGTTTTGTTAAGATTCATTTAGTTTAGGACTAGGTGGCGCTGTAAAAATAACACTTATGGCCGTGTAAGATTAAAATTGTATTGGATTTTCCAAATTTACTCAATTATTCATGCGTGCCTTGCTCAGTAAATACAATTCCTACGTAACAATGAAAGAGGAAGGAAATAATTCAGAATTTATCGTAGTAATGTACGAAAACATGAAACAATTTGCAATTTTAAAATCCATCAATTGTACGTATGTAACTGGGTTACATAATATATTCCAGTTAGTGTGTCAGTGGGTAAACGTAGCAAGTCGTTAATTTAAAACAACTACAACCGATCGGACATAACTTCCGGAGTGCGCTTACGCACACGGCAGTGGCGCCACTTGCAGGAAGCGTTCTCATAGACTGAGGCCGTTGACCCCGCGACTTTCGCCGCAACCTTGACTGAGCGATGCCGATTGCTCGCACTCACACCATTTCCTTGGTCGTCTCGAGAAATACACTTTCGCTCTTTATGGAACGGTGTTAAATGAATGACTATTATTTTGCGTTTTTATAGGCAAGAATTAGTCACGTACGTCGTGGTAATCGTACCGATGGTAATCGGAGTAGGCGTGTTCTGGAGGGGAAAACACACTACTGGGCAAAAGTAGAACGCCCTCTAGCCCTATTGACCTCATATGCGAAATATTGTCAGTGCGAACTAGATTAAGTTAGCGGAATATCGGTATAATCTCATGTGGATCTACTTAAATAGCAGTCTCAGCAGGCATTTTTTATTAGTATATATTTTTGGGCTGTCTGTTATGTTATGTACGTAAATATTAAGTTCTGTATTGCTAGTAGATAAATTTAACATCCCCAGACATTGACACAGCGCTATCAAACCCGAACTGAACAGCTAGCCTGTAATAATATGAAAACTTAACAACGAATAAACTTAAATTCTTTTAATTTAAAAATATTTTATACATTGGAAAATATACGGGAATAATACACGCAGATATGATGTTCAAATAGATTGTCGGCAAATGTTTATGCTGCACAATCGAACTCGTAGTCATACATGTTTTTATGCAACCGGTTCACAGCCTGTAGGCAACAAACTTTTCGGAAGTCGTCGGTCCATCGGGCATCGGAAAGGTCGCTGGTGGAGGCGGAGGACCGGGATATCTGGCGCAAAATAGGGGAGACCTATATCCAGCAGTGGACTGCGACAGGTTGAAGAGAAGAAACTGTTTTGTCTGTCAAAACGCCAACCTTTCTAGACGGCGCGTCTCTACCCAAAACAAGAAATCGCCTTTGAAATTATTTAATATTAATGTATGAAACTGGATTTCTAAAACGATGTTTGTTCATAATCGATTTGAACCTACCTACTTACTTTCTAAACGACGACACTGCAGCGTGTGTGCGCCTTTGCTTTTATAAAGATAAACAGCTAGAACTACTGAAACTTGTCAAATTGACATTTTTATTCCTAAGTTCATAATACATTATCAAAATGTGAATTTACTTTTCATCATCATCAGCCTATAACGGCCCACTGCAGGGCCCAAGGCACTTTACTCTTTCCCAGATACTTTTATCTCAATAAGATACGCATCGCTAGCAGAACATAAAAAAGGCTTGTTACGAACATGGACGTATAAAAAAATACGTACGTATTTTTTATTAGTCTATGGTTACGAAATAGAAGTTAAAACTAAAGAGCTCATACGGATAATAAATAGAAAGATTTTTTTTTTAAATAACTATAATAAATACTTATTTTTATGTTATTTCAATATAATAATATCATTCGTTTTATAATTAAAAGTTTACCTTCTTGGTTATTTAACCGAAATCGTCATCATAAGACTATAACGGCTGGTGTTAACCACTATCATCTTAAAATTGCAGCCGAGCTTAACGCACCCTCCGAAGCATAGAATAATTATTTTTTTTAAATTCATTTTTCCATACATTTTGCATAGCAATACGACTAAATTATGACGTCATTTTTTTAGGTCATTAAGTGAGGCAATTATTTACCTACCTTTTTGTAATCTATAACATAAATTATTCGATATGCGTATAATCAAAATGAAAGATTTCATCACAAGTGTCTAAGATGTTTTTGATATCCCAATTATTATGTTGTCCTTAATTTCAGGAACCCAGACCGACCCGAGGACTCTATGTGGACAAGATCGGAATGCGCAAAATACTATCTGTGTGTTGACAAGGAAGTGTACGAGTTCAAATGCTCCGAGGGCCTGTTGTTTGATGTAAACCGGCAGAAGTGCGATTCGCCCCAGAACGTGTTCAACTGTGACCTTACCACAGGTATGACTTATTATATAATTCGCCTATGGTATGTTAAAATCATAACCGCGGTATCTGTGTGGACGGATACAAAGGATCTCTTTTCCCAACAAACAGAGTTACAGTTTAATCAGTTATTGCAACTTCGACAGAGCACCATTGAAGATTTCTTTAAATCATCGTAACGCTATTTTAAAGAGAATAATAAGCAATTTGAATGCAACAATACGAGGTGTCCAAGGTCCCACCAGCCCTCACGCTGTATGCAATCTACTTGGTGTAATGGAAATCGCATGGAACTTCTCTCAAAGACATGTCTTTGAGATTGGACCTAAAATACGCGGTCTCACTGCGCATTGGTGGGACTAACCAATTCATTTCCATCCGTTGCAAGCTTCTGCTGAACATAGCCTTTTTTATATTATAGTTTATAGCATGGTCAAAAAGCTCACCCGATGTTAAGTGATACGCCTGACTATGACCTAACGGCATTGAAAACGACCAACAACTGATACTGACAGTTATTATTGTCCGTCAATACCACACTGCGCCCGACACCAGAGACATGTTAGGTCTCTTAAACCCGGTAATTTCGCTAGCTACAGTACCCTCATCTCGAAACACAAAGTGCATAACACTTCTGTTTCACGGGACGATATCTGGCACTGCGCGGGTACCTACCTAGACGACTCTGTATCTAGTCTAACACCTAGTTAAATGCTGAACATAGCTTTCCCCAGAGACCATTTTGTCGGTCTATCTTCATTGTGTAAACGATTACCATTAAACAAAATAGCCGAGACCGAATCATTAATAAAACTTGAAATATATTTTTTATCGGTCACCCTACCGATAACTGACCATTTCAACCATTACGATAACTAGCCCTCATCCTTATTGCTCAATTATAGACTTCCTAGATTAAATGACTATAGGTGGCTTCCTAAAAATAAAATTGTCGTTTGTGGCGAACATATAGGTAAACAAACTGTTAGCTTTCCATATCACCACAGTGCAAAATTCACGACCGTGTGTTTAGTACCTAATGAATAGTATTGCATCGGCGGAAAGTTACAACCGGAATCGATTTATGGTCTGAATCAAAGTTAACCACTGTGCAGAAACTTTTTGGTACCTTTAGAAGTGTGGTGCGGTGATTTTTTTCAAGATTACATAATTCTGTTGTTTAACTATTATTAAAATATTATTCTTGATGAGTGGTCATTATTTGTGAATCGTACTATACCTACTACCGACGCAAAGAAAACCACCCATCTTTTCTAATGCAAGCGAAGTGTGATTATGTTTTCTTACTATGTATTTGTACATCAAGGTAAAAAGTGTCCAGTGGCCACCGTTTGAATCTTTTGGCGACATCAATTAAGCTAGCTAGTGTCGTATACGAACATTTCATTAAAAGTAGCGATACCAACCACTGAATTTAACCGGCCTCGCGATTTTATGGCAAGTGTAAAGTAAGCTACTTAACCCTATTATTAAAACCCTTAATATTTGTGCCTTTTTACCAGAAATCCTCATCCCAAAGCCTCTACTGGAGATGGCAACGTGCGCCAACGACACCCACCTTGGTTGCGCAGACGGCATCTGTATTCCCGCCGAATATTTCTGTGACGGTTCCGGTGATTGCAACGATTCCTCGGATGAGGTAATAATAATACCAATTATTAAACAGGACAGAACTGAATTATCCACCGTTACTCATTTCTATTCAATTGAAGAATTGGGTCACATCACTAATTTATTTTTTCCTTGACGTTTGAATTCGAATTGCGCGGGAAACACTCAAAAGATTTCATAAACCGTTACTTAAATAACGTTTAGAGTAATTAATACGTATGTAGTTACTTCCAGTGACTATTCATTATTTCAGAAATGAATAGCGTTTGTAACGATGATTCTAAGAAATCAATAACTAAATTTACACATCGAAAACACACCAAGGCTTTCTAATGAAATAATGATAGCAATTAACAATTTAAAGAATCTACGTTACTGTTAACATACAGCAGCTTTCATTTTGTTGAAAAGAAGAAAATTCAAAATAACAAATTCTTTGGATAATAATACTTTCTGAACCACAAGGCAATAGTGAAAACAAATAATTGCGGCGTGATCGACATATTTCTCTTCTTACGCAACAAATGAATGACTTAACAAGTAGGTAGGCTACATTACATCTCACATAAGTAAGCTACTTATCTGGACTTTCAAGTTAACATGTGCTACCAAATCTCAATTGAAAGACTGTCCTGATGTAATGTTTTTTTATGTTCACGAGAACTTTGTAGTCTACTCAACTGCCTCCACTCTATAAATCACGGCTATTCGTCTTACAGTGAAAGACGTACAAACAGAAACACTTTCACATTAATGTTAGTATGGATGTAAGATGGCTCAGCATTCAACTTTATGGACAATAGGCAACCTCGCCTTCTCGTGGGCGTTCTGCGGAAAAGAGGATCTGACAACGCGTCTTATTCAAGTCAAGTCATATGAAAAGACTCCGATTCACCACAAGGTTCCAAAACAATCAGTAACCCCCAGTAACGTACAAGGCGCGTTCAGACTTATTTTGAGACAGAGAGACCTAACTCATACTCGTCATAGACTAACGTGGTTCACGTAAAAAGCATTAAAATTAACTAATAACTACAATATATTAATTCATTATCAATATCAGCCCACTGCAGGGCACAGGCCTTCCCGCATATCCGGGTGGTAGGGAAATAGGTGTGTCAACTCAAAAGCGGATTGGTGTGAGTTAACGACTACCATCCTTAGATTGCAGCCGACCGGGACCTATGGCTTAACGTGCCACCGAATCATCTTTTGTATCGGACAATCAGGTGATTCAGCCCATAGATATGCGCAGCGCGCTAATTCTAAATCTATGATTCAGCCTGCAATGTCTTAACAAAATAGAATAAATCACAAATGACGTTTCCCGGGGGTTCGAACCACGATCCGGCCAGGCAGCCGAACATCATTAATTTAATTGAATTTATATTGAATGGTATTTTCGTCAAGGTGTGTGACATATCCTATGATCCGAACGCGGCACGCCTTGCGACACGGAACTGTGCGAGTTACCCAACTGCTTCTGTTCGAAGAATGGCACCGAAACTCCAGGTCACCTCGTCACTAGTCAGGTAAAAATTATTTGTATTACCTGTATTTTTATTTTATTTAATAAATTAGACAAAAGAGACGAATCGAGAGAAAAATAGAATGTAATGTAAGATCTGCAACAGACAAGGACTTTGCCGTAAATAATTTTGTGCTAATTTCCGTCACGTCAGTTCTTCAGTATCTGCTGTACCTATGTTTAAATTTGTATTGTTATTATTATTAACTTGTATGTAAAAATTAGAACCTAGTGAAGCTTTAAAACAGTTAAGCCAAGTTATCATCAGCAATGATTCAAAAATATATTTACATTTAGCAATACTAATATCTTCAGATATTATCAAATCAATATTTTTATTCAGAGGTTCAGGCACAGAAAGTATGTACGTACACTTAAACAATGTATGTCTAAAAAACAAATTATTACAAATCAAATAAATTACAGAACAGGAGCCCACTAAGCAATGTCAATAATATTAAAAAGTATAACGCTGATCTCCGTGGACACCAAAGTAAATGGAAAAGGTACCACTGCCGCACCATAACACCATTCACAATTTTTATGTTGATATAAGAGTTCACCTTAAAATAATTATGACAAGTGAGACAAAACATACACGCAGTGAGACAAAATATTCGGTAAAGCATCAATAATTTTACCAAGTCAAATTAATTGTATTTACTATTTAGAATAAATGCAACTTATAAATTTAATACTATATTTAAAATTATTTCCTCTCTCCTAGTCCATATATTGCCCAACAGGGTCCAACACTGTTTTCACTTTTATGTAACATCTTTTGTACATTATGTTTGGCAATAAATAATTGAGTACATAGATTTGAAATTAGCGCGCTAGTATATCCTATATATGATTGAGTTATAATATTCATTTTTCCGAATATTCAAAACAGACACACAAATGATCACATTGACGTTCACCGGTGCCGTGAACCACGAAAAACTGGACATCTACACGAAGCATTTGTTCACGCCCGAGGGAGGAACCCCAACGGTTGTCCCATCAGGGGAACTTACTTCGTGTCCCATCCTTACACTAACGACAGCACGTGCAGAAGCTCGGAACGACGGGCATGAGATCGCCGTATTCTATAACGTAAGTATTATTTTAATACACGAGTAGGTATAGGTATGACCTATGTGGTATAATGGTCGAAACGTCGGCTACTACACCAAGGGTTCCGGGTTCGATCCCCGGGCATTACACACATTTATGTGCATGAATATGTCTGATTGTAATGGTCTGGGTGTGTCTATGTAAATATTCTATGTATAATAAGTGGAAATTATATAAGAATGTTGTATCAGTTATTTAGTAATTTCACTACAAGCTCCTCGCTTGAATGGAGCTGTGTGTGTATGTCAGAGGTTTTTAATTATTATAAGGAATTTCGTTTGCCGACAAATAGCCGCCAACATATGAAATAAAATTTACAATATGACAGTGTTCATCATCATCATCATCATCTGCAGTCTATATGGTCTCGCACAGCTATTGTTATCAATCTCTATTGAACACTTACCCACCCCTTAAGGCTGAGAGCCATCTGCGCTCGCCACTTGCCCGGTGAAGCTGTAAAGGCCATCTGCGGCCAACAGCAGTAGTCAGTTCGAAAAAAAAAAAAAAAAGGGGAGGGACTTTCTAACTCTGCATGGAATTCGAACCCACGCCCCAGATCAAGTAACGCTCTAAACTCAAGACAGATGCTAAGACCATGGAGGCAGAAAAGTAGATTTATGCTGCCAATTAAATAAAACAGTTTCTTTCAAATAAAACATATATTTAAAGTGCAATATATCTCACTGAGAATGCACTATAATGAAGACACGAGAAGACAGGTTCATCATTCAAATACGTCGAGGAGGATTGTCTTATAATTGTAATTATTGAAAATATATTTTAGGAATCGAGGCCCGGAAGAATGGTGGGCCAAAAATGCAACGGTGGAAGATTGGTTCGACGAAATGTCGGACAGGCGAACATTCATCAACAGATTCAGCAGAGTACGCATGGAGGATTCGTGAGATATTGGGAAGGAAACAAGGCTTATCCTTCTTTAAACTTCGAGATCCAACCTCATAAGTTCGTAATATATTCTAAAATAACGCGACCGATGTTCTGATAATTTGCCAACACGCATTGGGTCAGAGTCGCGAAGTAAGGTCCTATTATTTATTACGAAAGACAATAATTACTTATTCCAGCTCCCCCTTAAATGATAAAGAAATCTCCGCTTAAATGATCTATTCTTAACCTTAATCGTAGGGACTTTCTGAAACTTATATCATAGCTAGTATGTAATGGCTCCTTAATGTTTAAAGTTATGTTTTGAGAAGACCCTAGTCAGCTCGTGTGGCTTGTGTATGACTACTGAGGTTTTGTGATAGTTAAATTTAGATATACTGATATGGTAAGCGATAGTGAAGTTAATGTGTTTTAAAATAAGCGGCATGTTTAAGAACCTACTTTACAGTTGGAATGTTCTCTGAATGCCTCTTTAACTTCTCGTAGTTTCGCAGTCCACTACTGGACATAGGATTCCCCCATTTTGGCCAGATATCCCGGTCCTCCGCTTTTCTCGGGATGCCTATCTTTATCATAATGAAGCGTAATGTTACCGACTAGACATTAATAAAAGAAATGTACAAACTTAATGTTTATTCGCACAGTAATGCGCACCAAACACGACTTGTTGATTATTCAGAAATATTTATAATTGTTACCGTGTTTTCGTACGTAGTTATGAAAGTCGCGTAATATTTAGCCGCCGGCTGCACAAATTATGCGTTTTGTTCGTCCATTATACGCCACACATATTAATGTATAAATATATTTTAAAAACAACAGCCTATAACGGATCACTGCAAGGCTCAGGCCTTCCCACATAGCTTAGCTGTGTGGAAATAGGCTATAACCAAACATACGGATTGGTGGATGTGAACGGCTACCACCCTAAGATTGTAGCCCGGACCACAGATTTAATATATAACTATACCGGACCGACAAATTAACGTGCCCTCCGATGCACGGAATCAGCACAAAGTGTGATTTCTTGCGGATTCAAACCCGCGACCTCCTCTCGGTCACACAGTCCAACGCTAAATTATAAAGGCGAAACTGCCCAGTGATGTAAAAAGTATAGATTCGTGATATGCTCACAAAACAATCGAAAAGTGTTCCGAAAGCAGTGACAGCAATGAGCGTACGTTTACCTAAAAAAAGAGCCTACAATTTTATTCCTTTTGGCGGTTCGTTTTTGAGGCACGGATGGCGTATCTACCTTTATATATACAGAATATCATTGGGCAGTTTCCCACTATTTGCTCGTTTCCCTCCTATTCTTGTTAACAATAAAAAATCTAATACTCAATTGAACCTTGATCATAAATATTTGCCATGTATGACTTCAGAGGCCTCCGCGCGCCGTTCCTCTCAGTTGGATGGAATCGGCAGTTCCTGATGATGCAAGAGTTTGGGTTTGTGTATGACGCGTCGGTTGTGGCGCCGCGAGTCGACCCGCCGTTTTGGCCGTACACACTCGACTATAAAATGCCGCACAGATGTTTTGGTAATACCACAGATAATATTATATATACTATAATTTAATATACATTGTTTTCATTGGTCCATGTGAAAAATTAACTAGATACTAAATAACTTATATTCGTCTATTCAAGGTAAATGAATACAGTAGGAGAGTTTGGTGGTAATCCTATAATCAGTTTTTAATATTTTTGTCTCTTTGTAACGGCTGGGCCGATTTTGATGGGACTTAGACTTGATAGTTAATGTAATAAGGTGTAAGTAATTAGGTGACTTTTATTGCTGATCCGCGAATTAAATCTCTGCATTCCGTGTAAAGATCATAGATCCTAGATGATACATTATCTAGTACTTGTTAATTAGCGCAGAAATAATAAGTGGAGCGTGAGACTGATTAAGTAAGAATCTTATGAGCTTGTTGACATGGGGATCGCCGATTGCATTAGCGCGTAAGATGCGCTATTGTTCTAGGGACTAGTGATGCAACGTTCTCCTAAGAAAAAAAAAACCTTAGACCGTAGTTAAAATATGTAGCGTTTATAACAGGGGGAAGGCAGGGCATTTATTAAAAAACCTACCCGCCTGCCATGCGTGAATATAATAGCAAATACCTTCATTATCATGGTAGAGGCCCTAAGATAGCCCATTATAATCCATTTCTAGTAATGGGCTGTAGCAATAGGTACAAATACCTTACATTATAAGTACTTATAGGTACCTATATGATTTGTGTATGCTATAGGTATCTACTTATCTACTAATTTATGTGAAGTAGGTATATGAACTTACATAGATGAAATAGGTCCCAGCATCTATTTGTAGTTCAACCAAACTTTACTTGCCCGTTGTACATCCTGCCGAAAGGGAATCCTTTAGCGACCTCAAAATATGCACTGAGTGAGAGTTAATGAGTTTCTGCAGTGAACTGTGCGACAAATGACTAACTATAACCCATCACCATTTTTTTTTATGTTATAAGTGTACAGGGTGGTCAGGACGCTCACCTTTTGGTAAGTGATACGCCTTACCATGACAGAGCGGCATTGAAGGAGACTAACAACTTATAAACATTTATTATTCTCCGTCAATACCAAACTGCGCCTGACTCCAGAGACAACAGATGTTAGATAACTGATACCCGTTAATTTCACTAGCTACAGTGCCCTCATCCCGAAACACAAAAGTGCATAACACTCCGGTTTCACGGGACAATATCTGGCACTGCGGTGATACCTACCTAGACGACTCAGGATCGAGTCTACCACCTCATAAATACCATTACCATTTGTTCAGGAGACGACCAGTACTGTCCTACAAGAAGCTACGCAGGCCTCTGGGAGATGGTGATCAACCCCCTCGTGCACGGCGCGTCTACGTGCGCAACCCTAGACCGATGTCCAAAGCTTGGCCGTGACGAGCTTCATGAAATCCTTATGAGCAACTTCAAGAGGCATTATCTGACTAATCGGGCGCCTTTTGGCATACATATCAACACATCGTGGCTGAAAGCAGGAGATGATTATACTTATCTGGCAGAACTAAAGGTAAATATTCTATCCATCACTTGCCGCGTTTTGATAGTTACATTTTTTCCATTGAGTGTTGATAAAATATCCAGGATAGAGTTAGATAAAGCTCAATCCATTTTTGGCCAAGTAAAATCTATTGGAAACAAACTGCTAAGCTACCGTTTTTTATATTAATACAAATGACAATTTAAAAAATATTATATACCGTAAAGATTCTATTGACTGCTTTATTGTTGTAGAATACTCGTAAAACTTAATATATTATATAGGCAAATACACCTAGGTACTTGTATATTATTATTAATATATCTTTCTTAACATCATATTAAGTTCCATATCTATATCAATTATCATGTTGTTAAATACACATTATCTATTTCAGAAATTCATAGACGAGCTTCTGAAGCTACCAGATGTTTACTTTGTAACAAACAGACAAGCCATTGAATGGATGAAGAGACCCACACCAGTGCTTCAACTAAAGAATTTCTTCCCTTGGATGTGTAAAGAGAGGCGATTTGCAGATTTTGAGATTGCTTGCATCCAGCCCACGACATGTAAACTTCCCGCCCAAATGATGGCCCTTGATAGATATATGATTACATGCACAGATTGCCCTAAAACATATCCATGGCTTAGAAACGAGTTTGGAGTGGAATGACCATACATGTGGCATAAAAGTATTGAATGACTGTTACCAGTAGCTGTTAATGTAAATTATTATTATTTATAGGTAGACATAATATACTTTTAAGGGATTTTCTATGTAAACGCTGGTCTTTTATTAGCTAGTGAATTATAAATTTATCAATTTCATACTAGTATATTATTAAGCAATGTTTACGATTGATTACCTAACCCTTTGAACGGCATGAATCTAAGACACAATAGAAAACAGAGTTGCCACCCGTCCCGATTTTGCCGGGACAGTACCGATTTTTGACAATATGCGAGACGATTAATTAAATAACATCATACATAACAAACTTGATATAGAATGAAGCTGTAAAGGCCATCTGCGGCCAACAGCAGTAGTCAGTTCGAAAAAAAAAAAATAGAATTGTTAAAATCGTCTTGTAACAAAAAGGAAAACGTATGGAAAAATTAATATTATAAAAATACAAAATAAAGTTTCATTTTCTTAACCTGTCACATACGTCATAATAGGTTGGACCTTACTTCTGATAGATGCCTGATCGCCCCGTTTTTTTTCTCGTAAAGTTGGTAACCCTGATCGAAAACCTATTGTTTCTGATGCCTTTAGGTGTCATTGGCATTCAAAGGGTTAAAGTTTTTTTGGTTCTTTCATAACGTAATGTAACATTTATAAAAATTCCAATCAATACTAAAATAAAAATAAAAATGATGTTTGTTATACAATTCACTATGTAAAAAGAAACAAATTCTCAATATTGTAAAAACATTTTTCAACATTTAACAATGTGTGCAATAATACTAAATAATTTTAAATGTAACATATTTTTAATAAATGCTTCACTTTTAAGACTCATTTAACCTTTTGTTTACTAACGCCACAAACTTAATGTTTTACCTTATTGACGAAAAATCAATACAAAATAGGTTCAAATGTGTCATCAAAAACTAATGTAGGATACTGCAGGCTTACTAGCCATCGCGTTGCATGCTTCTAGTATTATAAAATGTGGACAATGGTTTTAACATTTTTTACAGTAACTGCCTCCAGGCCTAGTGGGCACAGCATTGTAGGTTTGAATCCCACAAGGAAAAGTTCAATTCTAGTTTGGGTAGGACATTGCATTCTGTGCTTCGTAGGGCACAGGTGAGATATTATTATTGGATGCTGTTGTAAAATCAGCAGAGAAGACAATGAATTGAATGCACTAATGCTAATGCGGAGTCTAAGTCTATATGAAGATTGACTTACACATGAACTTTTCTGAATGACTTGTAGCCTATGGATGTGAGTGGTGGAAGCCCCCTTTGATACTTCATCTTAGAAGAGGTTTCAAACTAATCTACAACACTTCCAAAGCAGATTATGAGTCTCATGGAGGATAGGGATATCCCAAATAATGTGGCACAAGTGAGGGATGTCACAAGTTGTTGATGTTGATAGAAGGGTTAGTTCTATCTCATACTGTTTAGTTACATTTCACGTAATTGTAAATGGTCATTAAATAAAACTAGCAATTGGGTCTTAAAGTTTACTTAAACATTAAATACTAATTATGTAAGAAAATAAAATGAACACCTTATACTATCCATCTTGATTGATGAAAGGATTGGGTATAGCTTCCATACCATCTACAGGGCAAATTAACACCACAGAGGTTCCCCGGCAGACAACCAAACCTAAGGCTCTAGTATCATCAAGCAGTTTATAGGGATCATCAGGATCTGTGAAAAATAAGGTAAGTTAGGAATATTACACTTCAATGAGTCTTTCTAAATGGGGGAGGTCCAGCAATGGACTGCTATAGCTCTGCTAAAATTACACTTTTTTATTTTTTCACAAAATATTTAAAAAAGCACAGTAATTTTCAATTTTTTTTGGTGAATTGCCAAATTTTAGTAGTATTTTGTATGGAGCTGGGACTTGTAATATATGCTACACTTTGTTTCCAACTTATGTCGCAAAGAGGTTCCGAGCAAACACTCCTAAACATATATAGAAGGCTGTGGGTCTGAAAATTAGTCAGATTTTTTATTCCTTATTGCTGAAAGCTGGAATTAAAGATTTTTAACATTCTTTTCTAGTTTAGTTATAGGTTTAAAAAAATATTCTGGCGTTGTCTTGGTCACAGTTTTAACCTAACCTAACATTTACAACTAAGCATTTACTTCAAAACATTATTTACTTAAATTCATAAAAGTTATTGAAATTTTACAAGTCTACAAAATACGATCCAAAATTCGGCTAAGTCTCGTACCCTCTTTGCTACAAAGGAAACAAAATGTTAAACATTTTACAAGTCCTAGCTCCAATAAAATTCGCTCGAAAATTCCGGTAAGTCTCGGACCCTCTTTGCCCTAACCGAAAAAACATATAAAAGTTTGAACTACATTACCTCTTAGGAACTCTGTTGTATTGTCCAAAACAAGATTAAGTAGTGGATCGTATCCTTTCAGTATACCGGCCGCTTCACGACCTCCAGCAAATTTAACACGTATACTTTTCTCCAAATATTTACTAAGATCTAGAATGGATTCTTTTCTTCGTTTCTCTTTATTATCTCCCGCGCCTTGGCCGGCCTGAAAAAATCAGTAATTACAACAACAAATAAATCCCATAAAGATTATATAAACATATAAGCAGATGGAAATTCAGTCCGACCTTATTTTTATCACTTCCTTCCTTTGATGCCATTACAATGTTGAATTATAATAAAGGAAAATTGTAATTCAAAAGTATTTTGAGGTTATCTAGAAACATAAATAAATTAGAAATCAGAGTGAAAGTCAAGCTCAAACAAAACGTCAAAAGTGACGAACAAAATGTAATTCTATTATATACTCTTTCTAATATAATATCGCTTTAATATGTTTTAAGTTTAGGCTGTATGGATTATTGAAATTATCACGTAACCATTGTAACACTTTTTAATTACCTATGAACTTAAATTAATTTATTTACATGAGAATTCTTAGGCGTTCTATACACTATTCACGAAGAAGTCCCAGTCAGATGTATGCTATATACTCTTTGCGAAGTTTCTCACGAAGTAGTCCGAGACCTCCCGAGTAGTGTATAGACCTAAAGGTACTTCAAGCCCTTTGACTCGGTCCAAAAACCGTCATCCAGTGGAAGTCGCCGGAAGCGAGGCAAAGTCGAACAAAGTAAGCCAAAGTGCCACTTTCTCTACACTATCGTATCCGTCTAACGTTGTGTAACGTCGCTAGTAGTGTATTGAACGGGTAATATTTAAAAATAATATATAAAGCTATATATTAATAGACCACATCCATACATTTCGGTAACATATAGAAGACCGAAGAGTATAACCAGCCAATGTGTATGGCATTTGTGGACTACGAGAAAGCCATCGACTCCATAGAAGTCCTTCTCGAAGTTGTGCAAGAATACGTTTTATTCGGCCAAACTATCCAACTTGGCCGGCACAATTTCGAGAGGGAAGCTAGTAAAAATTCAGTTGGGCTGGGTGGCATTCACCAGGTCTTTACGTCGACGACTCCGCAATGCTTAAAGACAAAAGTCTTTGAGCAATGCGGCATACCAGTACTTACATACGTAGCGACATAGACACTGACTGGGGGATTGGTTTACAAGTTTAAAGTCACTCAATGCGCAATGGAGTGAGCTATGTTCGGGGTCTTCCACAGGAATAAGATCAGAAATGATTTAATCCGTGAGAGTACTAAAGTTACCGACATAGCCTGCCGGATCNAGCAAGTGAAGTGGCAGTAGGCTGGTCACGTATATCGCAAACCGATGGCCGTCGGAGCAGACGAGTTCTGGAGTGAGACCGCGTCTCGGCAAGCGTAGCGTAAGATGCCCTCGACGGCCGACGACTTGCGAAAGGTCGCTGGTGGAGGCTGGTTGAGATAAGCGGAAGACCAGGATATCTGGCGCAAAATGGGGGAGATGGTCCAGCAGTGGACTGCGATAGATTGAATAGAAATAGACAATTTTAATTTCAAAACGTACGTGTCATTTGTCAATGTCAAATACGCCCCAAGTTTTTGCTACACTACGTAAATAGAAAACAAATTCAACAACGAATGCTATATTTTATTTAAACATTTTGCAAAGAAAATTATTACTTTGTCGCAAAATCAATAAAAGTAACCGAATGGACAGCGTGTGTGTATCATATTCATAGCGCGTAAATTTAGGGTAGCTAGCAAATGTGATATCAATGCGCTCTTCAGTGAGCTACATATTGTCTCACGCGCCAGGAGAGTCAGTGATGTCTCACCCTGACTATGCCCAGCATGCCCAGCACCATGCATGTGCTGTGCTGGTCAAAGGCATTGGCGGTATGCTAAAGAACTTCAACAAGCTGTGGGAACGGATACAAAAGTCAACAATATAAAAGTTACTGGTTGGTACACTGTTTCAACTTTATAATATAGATTAATAAGATACTGTTTGTTTAATGAGATAAGATTATTATAGGACTGACATGTACTTAAATATAAAAGTCCAAATAATGAGAAAAAAAATAATTTATCTAGAAAAGAACACTAAAACATATTTTTAATAATA
>PQWD01001384.1:0-72099 GCA_019425675.1 Leucinodes orbonalis | reverse complement strand
AAATTAATTAATTTTACGTACTAAATAAAACAATAATTATATGTATGTGTTATAGGTTATATACACACATATATATTATATGGTTCGAACACTTTTCAGTTAACGTTTCTTCGTGATTGTGAATTTAGTTAGTTTATAGTTGATCTGGGAGCGTCGGTGGCTCAATGGTGCGGACTGTTGCCTTCCTACCGGGAGGACTGAGGTTCAAATCCCGACACGTACCAATGTATTTTCGAATTTTCGAAAATATATGTACGTTATCCGACGCTCTTACGGTGAAGGAAAACATCGTGAGGAAACCTTCATGCACGCCTGCGAAGAGATTCGAAGGTTGTGTGTGAAGTCGTCCAATCCGCACTGGCCGCCCGTGGACGACTAAGGCCTAATCACCCTATACGGGTAGGCTCGTGCCCCTCGGTGGGGACGTTTAATGAGCTGATGATGATGATGATGATGATAATGATGATAGTTGATCTAAGTGTATAAGGTAATTTTTTTATTCTATGGGTAGGCAAACGATTAATCGCTTCGAAACTAGTATCCATAGGTGGCGATATCATTAACCTACTGGTGATAGATTATCCATTGGGAAGTCGAGCTAGTAGATAACACGGGAGCTACGTAAATGTAAGGAGATTTAAAAGGAAATATGGGGAAGTGCAAGGGGGATTTAGAAGCCTCGCTCACTCGAAGAAATACATCGCGCGTGTATTAATATTTCATGTCGGTTTTCTATGAGGGCGTGGAAACACTCCGGTGGTTTGTATTTCTACTTATTTTCATCAGTTTCCGACCATTTATGGGGGAAAGATTGGTGAGAATGAGTTGACTCTCACTTAGTTGTTTTCTGGTCTGAAAGATACCCTTGTCATATAACAGGCAGTGCAATTTCAGGATGATTTTTTTTAATGTTACGAAGCGAATAGGATGGTTAGGGCGCTCACCTGGTAAGTAATACGCCTGACCATGGCAGAGCGGCATTGAAGTAGACCAACACCTGATAATCAGTAATTTATATCTATCAACGCCGCACTACGACACCCGAGACAACAGATATTAAGTCTCTTATACCTGGTAATTTCACTATCGATCCCGATTTCGATTTGACCGCCATTAATTTAGACAATGCACAATTTCTAGTTTGTGAACCTTTAAGGTGTTCTAGCGGTTGAAGGCTGCTTCAATATTATGAAATAAATAGGACAATTTCGCTCACCTGATGGCGAGTGACACTCCCGCTCAAGACAGATACAATGTTGAAAGAACCGAAAAACTATATATTATTAATTATATATGGTTAGACATCCACCTGCACCCCTCAACAGAGATGATTAATCGTAATGAAGGGGACCTCATGTAAGAGTCAGGCCTTAGATAAGAGGCCAAGTTTATATATATATATATATATATATATATATATATATATATATATATATATATATATATATATATATATATAATATATAATATATATATATATATGTCTATATCTATAAGTCTACTTCGTGCCAAAACAGAAGTTAAAGAAAGCACATAACATTCTTATTTCCCGAGACGATATTTGGATTGATTTCATTTTGACTACTTAGCATCAAACCTACATCATACCTGAATATTATTTAAAGGCAATCTTTTTTTGAAGGAGATCTGTTTTTAAATGACTGCTCCCACAAAACAGTTTGAAGAACTTTTTCGCTTCTCACAACACAACATTTAAAAAAGTTCAATAAACTTTGAATGAGTTAACTATGAAACTTCTTTTTGATCAAAAGTTAACTATAGATTTAATTCAACACACAGGTATTTGTATTTAATTCAACAGTTAATTTGGAAAAGTCCCTACTGAAGTTTTCATTTAAGGTTGCACTATTGGTGAATGCATTTACGTTAAAATAAAATTGGGCCTTAAATACGTAGGAAGGTAAATTATAATTTCACGTATGTAAAATATTTAAAATATCATTATAAGAGTAATGATTGCAATTTCATAGTACTACCAAAAATTTAATAATAAAATGATTAAGTTGAGCAAGCAGTTAAAGTGACGTAGTCAAATTAGTAACTTTATTTCTATTAAATTTATAAAAACATGTTCAAACGAGACTTTAAACGAAAAAATAATAATCTTAATAGCTTACCAAAGAGGTTTCATGGCTCCAATAAAAAAGACTTTTAAAAATACCGTTTCACCGCCACATCACTGCGCGTTCTGCCAGTGTATTTGACCGTACAACAATGAAACAGGGACTGGCAAATCAATGGCAGAGATTTGCGGCCAACTCAATGATATATATCAATTAATTTGTTGGACAGTACCCGATGCCTGACAATTGCGGTTCTGTACTTCAGAAATCGCATGACTAATGAGTAAAGTGGCCATATTGTCGCCTGGATCGGGATGTTCTTCGACTATCCAAAGATTTCAGAGATTCCTTCATTTACATGCATTTTTGTGAAAAACAAAGACGACCCATTTGGTATCATGGTTGAAACGTCGACTCCTTAACCAAGGGTTCCGGGTTCGATCCCCGGGCAGAACAAACGTCTGGGTGTTTTGTATATAAAATATGTATGTATTTACAAAAAAAATAAGTATAAGTATGTGTATCCGTTGTTTAGTTTTACAGGCTAAATGCTTAGTTTGAGACTAGATGACGCTGTGTGTGTCAGTGAAGCCTGTATTATGGGTACTAAACAACGGATAAACATACTTATATACTTTTTTAAAATATATACATAGAAAACATCCAGACCATTACAAACAGACATAATCATGGACACACATGTTTGTACTGCCCCGGGATCGAACCCGAAACCCTTGGTGTTGCAGCCGATGTCTCGACCATTACACCAAATGGATCGCATCAACTTCACCAACACTGATCCTACTAGACCACGGAGACAGTTCTAGAAATATCCCTCATTGAAGTGTCACATTAGTGCAGGCGTTTCCCAGAAACACTTCATCTTTCCATTAATACGGTTCCATTAATTTTGTTTTCATACTCCTATGGGCGGGTCATTTCATTTGAAAATGTCCGCAATGAGAATGGAACTGCTTAGCTTGTGGGCTTAGATATAATTATGTTTTTATTTTAGTTTGTGTTAATTTTTTGAACGTGAAGTACTTGTGAGAAGTACTTAAAGGAAGTACTTGTGAAATCCAAATGATGGTCCGGTTTTTAATACATTGAACTGAACACATCTACCGCAAATTCAGTAAATTCAGTAATTCTTTTATGCAGGCTCTTACGGCGAGGGAAACCTGCGCACGCCTGCGATCTCAAGGGTGTGCGTGAAGTCGTCCAATCCGCACTGCGCCCGCGTGGACGACTAAGGCCTGTGCACCCTAATGTAAATCCTAAATAAATTGACAAAGCTAACAATTTACGAAATGAAACTCCTTGAAACTTGAAAGGAGGTTTCGGGGTATTCTGCGAACTATCATCATCATCATCAGCTCATTAAACGTCCCCACCGAGAGGCACGAGCCTACCCGTATAGGGTGATTAGGCCTTAGTCGTCCACGCGGGCCCAGTGCGGATTGGACGACTTCACACACAACCTTCGAATCTCTTCGCAGGCGTGCATGAAGGTTTCCTCACGATGTTTTCCTTCACCGTAAGAGCGTCGGATAACGTACATATATTTTTCGAAAATTCGAAAATACATTGGTACGTGTCGGGATTTGAACCTCAGCCCTCCCGGTAGGAAGGCGACAGTCCACACCACTGAGCCACCGACGACACTATACTGTACGTTTAATATGAAACTGCGTCTTTGTGATTGATTTTAACCAGATTGGCAATTTAGATAACTCTTGGAATCTTGATTTCAATTACATAATTCGTGCACACTAATTAGACAAAGCATACCGAAGCTACATACCTATATGATAAACAATTAACTACTCTCGCGTGCAAGTAAATCGACTCAAGCCTCAAGTGCGCATAAAAAGTGATATAACTAAAAATGACTTATTTTACCTCTATATAATGTTTACATAATTAAAGCCTAGTAATTAGGCTTTCAAATGGTAGCATAATATCAGTAATTTAAATAAACACTTGTACTTAGAATGCAACTGAACGCAACCTCCCGTAAACTGCTCTGCGCTCTATTCACAACTTGCGCGACACAACCCCCTATAAAACCCCCTGTAATCGTTTTTTTCTTATCAGTCGCTCATTAGACGTTGACCTGAACACATCTCTGCAAATTAAAGCCGTCATTTGAAGAAAATTATGGATACAACACCTGAAGAAGCCGCTCAAGTCGTTGCCCTGTTGCATTTTTTTTTTGAATAGGTAAGTACTATTTTTACTATGAAGTTCAAACTAGACTAGGAATTACCATAAGCTTCATCATTGAGAGAGCAGTGTGCTTTAGGCCAGGAGGTTACCGCAATCTCTTAAAACAGTATTGTTGTAATGATACGTCAGTATTTTTGTACCATAAAAGGCGAGGTAAAATTATATTGTAACACTGTTTTAAAAGATGGCGGTTACCCGCCAGCCTCCCCCCAGGTCGCCATAGCGTCGTTAGATGGATTATTTAAACACTAGCGCGAAAAGACGAGAAAAATCCATAATCAATAATTTTTTTGTTCGTGGAGACAATTACCCTCGCAAGTATTATTTATTTAGGACAACCAACAAAAGAATCCATACAATCACAGATTTATACACTATAAATCGTGCATACAATAATAAACTTAAATCAATAAAAACATAAATGTAGTGTTGCTTTAGATAAAGCCTGCCAAAGCAAGTACAACTAAATAATGAATCGTTGGAAACGACATAAACGCTTATGCATAATTATTAAGCATGTACCTACAGCTAATTGAGACATATACTATTTCACATATAGACGTTTACGTTACATCTGAAGCCTTAGCGTTAGCTTAGCTGTTGGACAAAAGCCTCCCAGAGGGTATCATTTGTACATAGTAGATACAAAATGTAACCTGCAGTGTCGTCACTGCATTGTGGAACCTCGTCCACTTTCTTATTTAGAGTGTACCACATACAAGTCACGTTGACTTGAGCCTACGTAAGTCTCATTTGGTAGGATTTCATTTGTGTTTATTTTTGGTCTTTGAAATCCCATGAATAAATTAATTTAATCAACCAATAAACTCGGAGTAATCAAACCGGTGCCAATAAAATACTTAATAATAGCAACACTTTTACATTCCTTTTCACAAAAAATGCCGATTGCCAATTTTGACAGATATAAATAACAAATTTAGTAAAACGGAATCCGTAAGTTGTCGTCGGCTGGTCAACGTGAACATAATCACAATTTCATCATTTTTGTAGAAAACCAAGTGTTGATTTAACTAAACGCTCACGGAAACACAATCAAGGTATGGTCTTACTCCTTTGCGCTTAATCCAATAAAATGATTGCGTTGGCTGTAGAAATCGTATAGGTTATATTGGTATAATTTCTTTCAGATGCCACTGTCGTGTAGATTTTACCAGGAGAAATATCCTGAAGTGGAAGATGTAGTGATGGTAAACGTAAGGTCCATAGCTGAGATGGGCGCGTACGTGCATTTACTCGAATACAACAACATCGAGGGTATGATATTGCTCTCAGAGTTGTCGAGAAGACGTATCAGATCTATTAACAAATTGATCAGAGTTGGCAAAACCGAGCCTGTGGTCGTTATAAGAGTGGATAAAGAAAAAGGTAAGAATTCCCTTCAAATACTTTTTTATTTGCTATCAAATTGTTCAATTGTTTTGAGTGTTTAAACATTATCAATCCCAGAGAATTGGTGGATGTCTTAAATTTCTTATTGTTGTTCATGAACATCCACCATGGGTCTGTGGAATTATTTTGCCTCCCATATATTATATCAGAGATTGGCCAATTTCCTCTCCATATCCTCCAAATCTTTTTTAATTAATTAAGGACAAGCTTTAAGTATGATATAATAACTTCCAGGTTATATTGACTTGTCTAAACGTCGTGTGTCCGCGGAAGACATTGAAAAGTGTACAGAAAGGTATGCCAAAGCGAAGGCAGTCAACTCAATCTTAAGGCATGTAGCTGAACTACTACAGTATGAAAGCTCGGAACAGCTTGAAGACTTGTACAAGAAAACAGCTTGGCTGTTTGAAGAGAAATACAAGAAGAAGGCCTCAGCTTATGACTTCTTTAAGCAAGCTGCTGTGTAAGTAAAGAAACTTATATACTTTTTTTTCATATAATAAGAGGTGTAGATATATTTCTATGTAGATCAAAGCCTCTTCATGCTTCATAAGCTGTTTTTATCAGCTTATGCAAACAGCTTATGAGCTTTCAAGGAGTTTCTTAGGATGCTAGTTATTACTCACCAATCCATATGGGTCACCAGCAATACATGGTTACATCCCCGTCTCTTCATAGCCATGTAAAATAACCTGTATCCTGCAATGAGATGTTATAAGATGGCTACTTGGAAAAAAAAAGAGTTAAGTTACTTAAGCTGGGTGGTTTTAGGCAAGCTATATTGGTTCTTATTTTATTCATTCAGAAGTAAAGTTAAGTGTTTTGCACATAATTCATATACTTTTGTAATTTCTACCTTCTTTGAAAACAGCATAATCTGATGCTATCTTTAACACACTCAGTACCAATTTGTACTTAAGTTTACACACACAATAGATTTTCCATGTGTCAGTGGCAATCAGGCAGTGGGTTACGTCCTCTGGTACGCAGGTGCCTAACCTCTCTAATCTCTGTATACATCTCTTTCTACTTTTGGACAGTTTTTTAATTGTACTGTCAACTATTGTTAATTTATTTTTGATCAAATTATAATTGCAGTGATCCCTCAGTACTAAATGAGTGTGGTCTCGATGAGAAGACAAAGGAGGTGCTCCTAGCTAACATCAAGCGTAAGCTGACATCACAAGCTGTGAAGATCCGTGCGGACATTGAGTGTGCATGCTATGGCTATGAGGGCATTGACGCCGTCCGGGCCGCTCTGAAAGAAGGATTAGCGCTCTCCACACAAGAGATGCCTATCAAGATTAATCTGATTGCACCACCTTTATATGGTAATGTCATACTTATTGTCATCTATAATACAAAAAACCTATATTTTCTCACTACACTTGTTGCACTAGCATCTATTACTAGTCAAATAGTATGGTCTAAAAGGGATGTACAGTGCAACTTTGGCGCCATGGTAGCTTCATTTGACATTCATAAGTGTCCTGTGAGGACCTAAACTGAATAAACACTTTTTCATTTCATTGTTACCTAACCATTTGATTTGGTCCTGGGCTACCATCAGGGACCCTTCAAGCATGACACTCCAATGAGATCAACCAATGTAGATCCAATCCAATGGAGAAATGCGATGAATCCAAATGATAATTTCCAATGACATCTACCAATGTAGAATTACAATGATGAAAATGCCTTAGTCACATATTTAAAGTTAAGATTCAATTCAATTTATTTCATAAAACAATATACATTGTGTGGAAAAGGTCATATAAAATATAGATACTTTTATACATTAATTATTATCGTCAATTTTCATTAGAATTCTTAATGTCAATAAGTAATTGCATTTGGTTTGGTGGTTTGCATCAAATAGATGGCATGTAAAAGCCCAGACTGGTGTAGCTTGTACCTGCAGTCCACTAGCCAAAACGCCATTAACGTTCGACCACAATTTTTAGTTTGACTAATAAGTTATTTAAATTATGCATGATTATACACCCTATTAGTGATGTTTTAAAAATAAAATCCTGTATAATATCTTTATTGTGATAAATATGAATATAAGAGATGCCTTATTGAAAATTTGTGTTCATCAGTTATAGGCGTTTTAGCTAGTCGATGGCATCTAGGTGGTCAGTGCCTGGCATAGGGCTAAGAAAACTAATTGACAACTGATTCATGGTCAATACATGTTCAATATCAAGTACTGATAATAATTGATTTGATTGAGTAATCCAACAGCAACAATGGGCAGATTTAACTTCAGCCAGTTTCATTTCACTATTTCGACGTCATATGTTTCAGTAATGACCACATCGACGCCCGAGAAGGCGGACGGCCTCAAAATACTGCAGGACGCGATCGACAAGATCAAGGAGAATATTACGGCGGCGGGAGGTGTTTTCAACATACAAATGGCGGTATGTTATTAATATTAGCTTATAAAAAATATATTAAAAGAGCGTCGGTGGCTCAATCGTGTGGACTGTTGCCCTCCTACCGGGAGAGCTGAGGTTCAAATCCCGACACGTACCAATGTGTTTTCGAATTTTCGAAAATATATGTACGTTATCCGACGCTCTTACGGTGAAGGAAAACATCGTGAGGAAACCTTCATGCACACCTGCGAAGAGATTCGAAGATTGTGTGTGGAGTCGTCCAATCCGCACTGGGCCCGCGTGGACGACTAAGGCCTAATCACCCTATATATGAGCTGATGATGAATAAAAAATATATTAAAAGAGCGTCGGTGGCTCAATCGTGTGGACTGTTGCCCTCCTGCCGGGATAGCTGAGGTTCAAATCTTCGAATTTTCGAAAATATATGTACGTTATCAGACACGGTGAAGGAAAACATCGTGAGGAAACCTATACACCCTTTACGGGAAGGCTCGTGCCCCCCGTTGGGGACGTTTAATGAGCTGATGATGATGAAATAATAATGTATCAGGGTTGCCAAGGTTCATTGGGTTGCTCTTCCACAAAATTGAAGACACATTTGGTGTAATTGTTGAGACGTCGGCTACTACACCAAGGGTTCCAGGTTCGATCCCCGGGCAGCACAAACATTTGTGTGCATGAACATGTCTGTTTGTATTGGTCTGGGCGTTTTCTATGTATATGTATGTATATATATTTACAGGAAAAAAATCTATATTACAGTCTAATGCTTAGTTTTGGGCTAGATGGCGCTATGTGAATGTCATTGGATATTTAAAACTGTGATAAGTTTGAGAGATGCTAATGCATGCTACTTTGGGTACTCAATCCAACATCACCACTTTATTTTCGAAATGGCTGTTGGCCCAAGGCGGCCTTCACAGCTTCAACGAACAATTGAAGAGCGCAGAAGGCTCTTAGCCTAAAACAATATGCAACATGCCTAAGAGTGTCCTCTGGAACACGAACCTCGGCTTAGGGTGTTGCACAGTTGTAGGGGGGACTTGGTAGCCTGTAATATGTTGGAGGGGGGATACACCGTCCCGAATAACCCTATGTTATCTGTAAGCATTTTGTATGAATCCACAGTTTACAGTGTTGACAATTTATGCTTGTTTTGTATTTATAATTTCACTATCTTTTTTTAATGGTCTATATCTAGCCCAAAGTGGTCACAGCCACAGACGAAGCGGAGCTTGCGAGACAGATGGAGCGGGCGGAGGCGGAGAACGCGGAAGTGGCCGGAGACTCCGCGGAGGAGGACGAGGATCAAGGTATTGATAACTAGGTTTACAGACATAATTTGAACGGGACGGTCAGGTCGTTCAACGACTATAAAAACTGTTTGATGACCTCTTTGGTGGTTGAGACACTAAGGGTTCCGGGTTCGATCCCCGGGCAGTACAAACATTTGTGTGCATGAACATGTCTGTTTGTAATGGCCTGGATGTTTTCTATGTATAATATATATGTATTTACAAAAAAAAATATAAGTCCATTGTTTGGTACCCGTAATACAGGCTTCACGCTTAACTTGGGACTAGATGGTGCTGTGTCTGAATGAATGTCAGTGGATATTTTTTATTTTTATATTTAAACAGTTATTTTTCTTTCTTCATCAACACCGCACCGAAACACAAAAGTGCATAGCATATTTGACGGGACGTTATCTGGCACTGCGGTGGTACCTACCTAGATGACTCGGGATCGAGTCTACCACCTAGTAGATTATTATTAAGGTATTTTTAACTAGCTTTTTTATGATACTAATTGAACGGAACGGTGAGTTCGTTCACCTGGTGGTACGTGACACGCTGACAGATGTTAGGTCACTCATACCCGGTAATTTTACTAGCTACAGTGCCCTCGGCCCGAAACAAAAGTGCAAAAACAATCTTATTTCACGGAACTATATCTGGCACTGTGTTGGTACCTAGACAACTCCGTGCCGAGTCTAGTACAATATTTATTTATAGGTTTCTGTATTATAATTTAGAAGATAATTATATTCTATTTTCCACACAGGCATGGGCGACGCCGGCGTCGACGAGCCCCAACAAAATGGTGCTTCGGACGAAGAGGATTAATATTGTCAACTACTCAATACCCTGTCACACGAATTTGTTTATAGTGGGACCTTGTGGTACTTATGACAGTTGCATTAGTTCCAACAGGTGGCTCTATTGAGACAATCACTTTGGACAAATTCGCGACGACAGCAGACCCCATAACGTGGTTAGGTTCATGTTAACACATACTATAATATACATACGTTTTATACAAAGTAATGTTGTTTTTTATATGAGTTCATACCAACCGAACAAACATAGCTAGAATAAATTCACTGACGTAAATCCACTTATTTTTTAAGGTTCTCTTGAATTTGCGATTGGGTTTCTTTTTGGAAACCCAAGATGACTGGACCCATTTTTTTAAAATACATCGATAGGAAATAAACATTGCAAGATTATTTGGTTAAATTGTAATACAAATAACAGTATTTACAATATATTCTGTCTCGACTTTAACAAATCATAGCACCTTCCGTAAATACTTATTTACACTAAATAAATTTAAAATGTACACTAATACCCTAAACTAAAATATGACTCACAGACGGCAACAAATTACACTATACTAACAAATTTCATACTTTCTTCCCGTTGATTCTGCTAAGTTTACTTCTATGTATTTTGTCAAAGAAGAGTAGTCCAGCTGCCCGTTCTATGGTTTCTGGGGGTACCTGAAATAACAAAAATACGTGAATTGTGAATACTTAGTGTTTCATATAAATACATATTTATATCTCACTTCACATTTTTTTCTGTCGCAGTGGGTTATATCCAACAAATGTAATAAATTTTCTATCGTGTCTTAAAACTCGGCGGATTCACTGTCGGATTCTCTCCCACGTGCGTAGCCATATTGCTATCTCTATCTTACTTTTATAGGGGGCGCTAGCATGTACTCTATGTGCTATGTTAGTGGGGTTGGTTTCCGCACTTAGTCCGGGCAGTGCACCATTGTGCGTGAGAACTCACTCCAAAAGCAGATCAGTTTTCCCGGTCTCCTCAGGGCGTCCGCAAGTGTTACCGGTGAACTAATAGTTTCCTTGTGGATGCACAGGCGTAGCCCAGATCCTACCTAAGGAGCACATGCGCCACCGTTTCCACCTACATACACGCTCTGCACAGAGGACTGTCCGTGATACCTAATGTACTCTAATACGGTATACAAATGTATTAAACATGTTTCGTAAAAGACGTAACATTTATTTGAATGTGACCTGAACGTAATAATATTATTTCTATTGTTTCTGGGAAATCATCATCATCAGCTCATTAAAGAAATCATCATCAGCTCATTAGACGTCCCCACCGAGGGGCACGAACCTACCCGTATAGGGTGATTAGACCTTAGTCGCGGGCCCAGTGCGGGTTGGACGACTTCACGCACAACCTTTGAATCTCTTCGCAAGCGTGCATGAAGGTTCACGATGTTTTTATTTTACCGTAAGAGCATCGGATAACGTACATATATTTTTCGTAAATTTGAAAACACATGGTACGTGGCGGAATTTGAACCTCAGCCCTCCCAATAGGAGGGCAACAGTCCACACCGTTGAGCCACCGACGCTCTTTCTAGCAGTCAATGTTTAAAAAAAATATAAAAGTACCATAAAAGAAGAGGTGGGCGTCTCGTCCGGTATCCGCTGGTTGGGCATCACGTACGCCTCCATATCGAGACTGCCATCAGCTGACTCGCCCACGACCACTTTGTAGAAATGCGTCGGCACCGCCACGGTATTGGCGCCGATCACCTGATACCTTACGTACGACTTGCCGTCCACTTCACGCCTGTAATTACACTTTAATTTAAACTAGCTGACTCGTTGAACTAAAATAATAATAAAGAATCGACTAACTATATAACAGAGAGTTTCTTGCCGGGTCTTCTCAGTGGAACCAACTTTCCGAACGTGGTAGATTCAAACTAGCCTTAAAATTTATTATTAATTTGACGATTCAAAAGTGTCTTGTAAAGACTTAATTGAATAAAGATTTATTTCATTTCATTTATTTCATTTCATTTCATAATAAACGATAAACTAACAAGATTCACAATCACGCAGAAATATCAACCCAAAAATGTCCAAGCCGCTTGACACATACGTTGACTTATTATGATATACATACTTCTTAACATGACTTATTTGTTTGTTTATTTTTAATGTTTTGTGTTTATTGACGCTGATAAAATTGATTTGTGCGTGTGCGTGGTTATGGGATGCATTGCGTTTTCTATTATAGCAACACAAATTTGTATTTATGCATTTGAGCATACTTTTGGTGTATACAAGGAAACCTCTCATTAGCCTTACTATTGAAATTAATTATATTATAACATATTTTATGTAACGCCGTTGGTTTCTTAATAATTAAAATAAAAATAAATAAAATGACGAAGGCAAACACAAATTCAATTTTTAAGCGGCCCAGAAAGCAGCCACAGCGACAGCATTATCTGACGCTGTCATTAGGTCCTCCCGCGTGCACCTGGAAGGGCACGCCGGGCACGATGTCAGATGGATGGATGGGATGGGTGGGATGTCGTTTGGGCCGAACCACAAAGGCAATCAATGTCCTGACCACCAAAAAAACCCCATCTACCAATAAAATTTTGACCTTATGGCGACATTAAGAGGGTACAAAATCAAAAGCACGATTCTACTATCACTTTGTCATATAGCGAGCCATGTAATTATGAATGAAAATTTGGCCCAACTTATGGGCAGACTTTTGCCGTGGTCACTTTTTGAATAACATCTAATTAGTTAATTGTTTACCTAAGCTCTCAGTCGGCTTATATATTGGCAGTTACTTCTGAGACCAGACAACTGTACAGTTAAGTAAAAATCATTTTTTCATAACATAACCCAAGTGTGATACGTAGCTAGTCATTACAAGAACAATTTAAGTAAAGGCCTGAAATAAACAAACCAGATGCACGATCACACACAAAGTGTCCATTGCAAAATTCTGCCCATCACATCGATTTGGCAAAAGTAAGAATTTTCATTCTAAATCACGTCGCCCGCTACATGTAATAGTGACATAGTAGTGTGATTTGTGCTTTTGATTTTGTACTATTTTAATGATGTAGTTCAAAATTGTCATGAACAATTTTATGTTATAAATATAACTATATGGAAGTGTCGTGCGGCTTGGACACTTTGGTTGACGTTTCTTCGTGATTTTATATCTAGATTTTATTGTTTATAAAGGTAAAGGGTTTACATATGTATTGTAAACCCTTGGTTTGGGCAAAGGTGAACACTGACATCAAAACTAGTAAATATACTCTTTATAGTTTTCTAGTTAGTGATTGAAGAAACAAAACATAATAACATCGAATTAGTAATGAAATACCTCGGCAAATATAAGGGTCCAGTGCAGCAATACACATTGTCATACACTCTGGTCAGTTTCCGAACGTGTTTCTCCAGTTTGTTCCACGCGTGCCTATTGAAACCTTCGCCGACCTAATGAAAGCAAAATAATTGCTAATACTAAAACAAATAGCGTAGCGCAGGACGTCCTCCGGCCCGATGGACCGACGACTTGCGAAAGGTCGCTGGTGGAGGCTGGATGAGGAAGAGCGGGATATCTGGCGCAAACTGGGGGAGACTTATGTCCAGCAGTGGACTGCGATAGGTTGAATAGGAAAAACTAAGTGTAAATTATTAGTTGTAAAATACATACCTATAATATATTATTTAATCTGTGATTTTATATTATATAGAAACACCCTATATTTGGTCTACGTAGATCAATACAAAGAAACTATCATACAAATATTTGTACTGCCTGGGCATTGAACCCTTGGTGCAACAGACTTCTTAACCATTACACCACATGAATCATAAAATAATAATAACACCTGTTGTGTTTTCAAACACTTGGATATAAGGGGTCTCAACATACATCTTTCGGGAGCTTAGCTGCTATAGTGCTTCCTACTCTGTCTGTCTGATGTCTGTCATTTGGTTTGCCTAACACTAGAAGGTCTTAGCATTCATCCATATTTCCATATTTTACATCTCACAACTTCCATGATTTTTAGCCCTCCTCTCACATCCTTATTACAGCTAGTCACATTTATAAGACTCCCCCTCCTTATGGTGATGTCACTTACTTTGCAACTTGTTTCGTAAGTAATAATCACAAAATAGCTGAATTAACGCTTTATCCGCTGCTGCCTGATATATCCAATAAAAACAACAGATTTTCAATTGTGTCTGGAATCGTAGCGGTTAAAAGGTAAAGCATTTTGGAAAAATCATGGTATGGTATGCTTTGTAGGGAACTCAATTGATCTTTCTAATTATAGGTTTCCTCAAACAAAATATTTAGATAATAATAAATTTTGAGATGCAACGTCACGAATTTGGGATCCACTGCTCCCTTGTAGCACTAAGCCAACCGCCTCCATCGCCTTAACGCGTGACGTAATTAATGGATGAGCTCTATCGACGTAAGACAAACCTGCGGCGCCATGTTGGTTAGGTAGAACGTCTGCTCAACATGCCTCTGTGCCATGCGGTGGTTGCCCGCCGCCGCCATATGCCCGCGGTCGTAGCCCGACCCCTTGTAGTCACTGTTTTGCGATCTGTTAACAATGATATAATAAAATAAAAATAAATAAAAAAGCCTTTTTATTTCTGGGTTTACAAAGGAATTCTTAAAACTAGTCTCTTGATATTAGTAGTTTACAGGGTACTTTTGACAAAAGAAAAAAATAGTAATTGACATTATTATTAGTTAAACAGAACAGTTTACACCAGAACCCTCCTTATGATGTTAAGGCTTCTTTCAGTGACTGCCACGCATTTCTATTTAGGGCTCCCCAAAACAAATTTGGACTCGCTATTTTTGTCTGACCAGCATGCCAATAACAATGATATATAAATTGATATTCTAGAGATAGACATGGCTCGATAGTGTAGCTACTGCATTTGGTTGTTGATTGCCAAGCAAATATTGCAAAGGTTACAACTAAAAACTCTTTTTTTCAACCAACTGCTAAGTTCAATACCAAACTTCATCAAAATGAAACAATTCACACAAAAATTTCAGTGGTTTGGATCTGTCTCAAGCAGGATAAACAAGATATATAATGTGTTTAAGAACAACAACTATGAATGACCTAATTGAGAATTTTTGAGAAACTTCAGTAGGATGAACTACAAGCAGGTAAGGTTAGATGGCTTTCATGAGTCTTGAGATGAGGCTGAATCTGGCAGAAAAATCACGATGATCAGGGATGATAAAAGCCTTAGTACCAAAAACAGGCTATTTTTATTCATAACCTTTGACCACAACATGCAAATATTTCAAATAATTTTAACGTATTCTATTGAAAACAGGGAACAAGTACTTTTTGTTCCTGGTCATCGCATTATTTCTGCTAGAATTTTGTAACAGTTTGAGCCTAGTCTTGAGGATTGTTTCTTCACAAAACAAAAGAAAATCTATTTTTTATGGGGAGTTTCGTTCGGAACAAGTCTTTAATCACATACTGATAAAGTACCTGTAATAGCCAGAGGGAAATTCATTAATACCTAAAGAATGGATGGATACTTTCATCCGGTGTGAAATCACATTTACTTCTATCCACTTGGTCGTTTTTTGCAACATGTGCCTTAGTCAAGTGTTCAAAAACCCAATGAGGCACTCGGTTGCGGCGGTCATACGACAGCACGAAGTCATCATAGGAGCGTACATTATCCAAACTTGGAAAGCCATACTTCATTATCTGGGATACCTAAAAAAGAAAAAGAAAGACTAAATCCATAAATGAATGCTTATGCTCATAATAGAACTAACACGTATGCGGTTTTCCCTTGCGACATAATAAATATATGTATTTATTTTAGAATTTAATATAAGAATAAAAATACTTACTCGATCTTTAGGCGAACCACTATCCACGTATGGAGCGGCTGCAGAGACTGTCCCAAAAACAGGTAGCCCTGGCATGTTTCTAATTATCTTTCCATCAATGGTAAGCGTCTTTTCATCTTTATCACCTGTGTGGTTTGCTTTAAATTGTCCCACATAATACCCAACTACACCAACAGTGGAAAACTGTGCGATTTGCAGTAGTTTTTTGCGAAACATTGTCACTGGTGTTTAGGTTAATTTAAGTAAAACCAAGAAAAAATTACTTTAATGCAATTAAGTTTCAATAAATAATAAACAAATTGTAAATTTTAGGTAAGAAAGATCTATTCTAACCTCAATTATTTACGTAGTCTGTTTTCACGAAAGAAGTCCCGCGGCGATTTGTGGAACTAAATTTGACAGATCGTCCATATTGTCCTTGGTCAGTTCTAGGAATTTGGTTGTTGTTATAGATTTCGGTGAGTTTTTAGGTGCATCAAAGCGTTATATGGATTATTAATGATACCAAAAGTTGTAAAAAAAACAGTTGAAGATATTTTATTTAAGACGAAAACGTTCTTTTTGCGGAATAATAAAATCAAGGTGATTTAATACCATTCATCCATTTTTGCAAGAGCCTCGCCGCCATAATAGGTGCTTTGTTGCCATGTAAATATTTTTTGCCGATTTGATTGGATTTTTACTTTTGAATTGTCTAATTTATTATAAGAGACAACATTAAAAAATAATAAAGACGTAATCTAAATTAGCTATCTTAAATTGAATAAAATTACTATTATTTTCATAATTTAATTGTAAATGGGCCGGAAAAACATAACAACCAAGTAAGAAAGCGGCATCTGATATAATTAAACTTTAATGCGTTCCATTGATTAAACTGAACAAATCTTTGTTGTGAATTAATCTGTAATATCTAATGGATCTTCTGAGTGCCTGTAATTTCATTTCATTGATAAAAATAGCTCCGCTTAGTAAAAATTTTTTTTTTACTTTTAATTGTTTTGGTTGTTATGAAAGAACTGTTTCATTACTAAAAGATTTTTGATTCATTTGTTATTCGATAGATACGTATGTCACAGTTTACTACTTAGAAGTTTATTAGATACGTCAAACAATGTTTGATACATAAAAGTTTATGGAAAAAATCGTGAAAACATTTCTTATCTCAAAATCCTTATTGGATATATTTTTATTTCATAATTTATTCAAATACTGTGATTATTGAAAAAAAAACATCAAACTGCTAATCTCGCGGGATCTCGAAATTGGAGAGATCTCGCAGTATTGTTATTAGTAAGCTCACTTGGACCCCAATCTCGCGAGATTTGCATTCCCTATTTCCATATATGCGAACAACCCGCCAACATTGGGTAAATAAGGGACAAGTTCAGAAGAGCCATACTGTTAATAAAGATAGATAAATCGTTTAATTGTGCTAAAAGACAAAACATTCATAGAATTATTATACTTAAACTGAACAACACATACATTTTGTGCAAAAGGGCAATAGCTCGGTATAATATACACTCAAAGACTGAATCACGGATTTTCAGCTATTGCCAGAGTAACTTAAATATTTAATCATACATCACCGTAACAAAAATACAATGGGTTAATGTATGAGAAGCAGGGAACATTTTAATATCTAATATATGAACCACCTTGATTCCAGACACAAAAGAAAAATTTAAAGTGTCCTTGAATATATGCAACTGCGCGGGTTAAAGAGTAAATACAAAATGACAACATATCCAAAATGTATTTGTTTCTTTATTGTATTAAATATTTAAGTTATTTTATTTAAATATTAAATATATTTTTTGATAGTTATCCTTAAATTAAAGTAGGTAAATATTTTTCTCAGTACTGGTATCATTCCGTCTGGCGACAGTGGCGAAACGTCTGCGGGACTTCTTTCGTGAAACAGACTACTGTTATTGTCAAAAATATATTTCCGAGTATTATTAATAAGAAATTTTGAAGTTTTATAGCATTCTTAGGGTCCTAACATCAAAGTGGGACAGTGTCCTACTAAGGCACTCGATAAGCCCTTATTAGCCCAAATGCGGGATGTATTTATTATGTTAAATAATTTAATGTATATTGTCTAATTTTGTATTTACTAATATATTATATAAGAATTTTGTAACTAACCAATGGATCCATGTGTCTGAATAAATAAATATTATTATTATAATTATTATTTTAAACCCCTTATAAAATCAACTATTTTTATTTTATAATAGATTTTAAAACTTGATGAAATGAAGTCATGTTTGATGTTAATAAACGTACTCGATCCTATTTGTTTATATTTCGAGTTTAAAGAAAATATGAAAATTATGAATGCTAGAGAACTAAAATCGGAAATAAAATTTTGACATTATGACGTTAATAAGATATAAATATATCAAAATAGTGTTCTAGCAGTTTGAAATTACATACATTTTCACACATTTTTAAAAATTTGTAAACATGCTGGTATAGTATTGCAATCGAAGCTTTATTTGACAGTGATTGAAATAGTAAAGTTTGAATCAATAGAACACGACTTCTATCCTCATCAAATTTGTCAATCTCACATAAAAATTCATAAGTTTATATTTTGTTATTATTTTTTGGGTGATAATTATATAAATTATTGCTTTAATAGGACATTTTGTGAAGTGGGAACTAAGTTCTAACTAAATTGAATTATAATTATGACTATAGTATGCCGAATAAACCGTACTTTTACATCTGTTTTTCACCGATGTAAATACAGTACGGCACCTAAATCTGTATCTACAATAAACGTAAATGGCAAAGAGTTTATAGCAGATGATTATACTAATGCCACACCGAAAATAATATCTTATTTAGGTCGTAATTTGCATTTGCAAAAACATAACCCTCTCGCAATGGTAAGACAAAGAATTGTGGATTATTTTTACAAATCATTCACACATCGGGGTAACCCAACATTTAGCGTGTATGACAATTTATCACCAATTGTTACCACCAAGCAAAACTTCGACGATCTTTTGATCCCATTGGATCATCCAAGCAGGGCGAAGTCTGATTGTTATTATATAAACAGAGACACATTGCTAAGAGCACATATGACTGCCCACCAGAGCGAACTATTAAGAGCTGGCCTGGACAACTTTCTTATGATTGGAGATGTTTATAGGAGAGATGAAATTGACTCTACACATTTCCTGTATTTCACCATAGTTTTTTTTGGCTTGTCTTTAAAATTATTATGGTTGGCTAGGAGCTTAATTTTTTTTGGTAATATATGTTGATATAACATGTAATAATATATATAACTGTGAAGTTTTAATCTGCGGAAACTTTATACTTTACAAGAAAAAAAATCTTAAACTTTCCAAAAAATGGGAGTGGTTAGATTATTTTTAAGCGATATTGAGTAATTTTGACATTTTGTAGCACCTCACCAACTTTTATTTAGTAACGTAATCTGCCATTTTGCGCTAATATAATAATTCAAGTAGATTATTACCATTCTATTTGGGTTTACAATTGTCACTAATTATATTTTTTTCTTGCTTGCAACCCTCTTTTTCGCAGAGGGGCTACCTGTGTCCCCCCCCATTCGCAGCCCACCTCCAAAAACAATACACACGTAATGGTCCTTCCCATTTTTTTATATAATCTTAACTTCTTTACATTTCTGTACTCACTAAAATTTATTTATAAGTGTTGTTGGAGCCTCCCTTTTAAGCAAATAATGCCTGTACAAGGAGACTCTGCTTTCCATTAAAAAATATATTAGAAATTATATTCTTGAGAAACAACAGTTATTTCCAACAATTATAGTGACTATATTGACATTGGCATGGCACATTAACCAGCAAAGCCATCAAGTTATCAAAATAAACCATATCACTAATAGAAAATTAAATGCATGGTAAAGAATTAAAAGACTACTAAGTAATGGTACCAATATAATGATGTAGGTAACAATTGATCATATCCAATTCCTATTCATTGAGCAACTCATTGAGAACTTGTCTGTTTCAATGGCCATCAATTCTGCAATATATAATATGTGACCAGCCACTACCACTTCAACTTGCTGTCGTGAGCTATTCGGTAACTTTAGTTCATAAATAACAATCATTTTTATTTTATTCTCTATGACCTGTAAACTAATCCATAGTCGATGTTTACAGATGCAATTGGTTAAAGAAGACTTTATGTATGATTTTCTCAGGAATATTTATTTAATATACTAATGTATTTCAGGTGGATGCTGTAAGGTCCAACGCAAAGAAGAATTGTTTTGCTGACCATCTGATTTACAATCTTTGAACCAATTTGACCCAAAGAACCCATTATTTTAAAATAATATTTTCAGACCCAAACAAACAAAGTTGCCATACATTAGAAGCGGCGAAACTATGGAAGCGCAGCTAAAGAACCTTTACTAGGATTAGTACAGGATTATTTGGAAGGAATAAAACACAGATGGGTTGATGCTTATTTCCCGTTTACTCATCCATCATGGGAGCTTGAGATTTTCTATGAAAACAAATGGATGGAGGTCTCGGCTGTGGTATAGTCCGTAATGAGATTTATTGCAGCTGGGCCAAACAAATAGTATAGCTTTGCATTTGGCCTGGGATTGGAACGGCTTGCAATGGCGCTATACAAAATACCAGACATAAGGTTAATGTGGAGTACGGACTCGGGATTTTTGAGTCAATTGAAGGCAAGAATGTTGATGCAAAAATAACATATAACTGTATCATCATACCCACAATGTGTTAATGATGTTTCGTTTTGGTTGCCGCCATCATTAACCGTTGAATCATTCATGAGCAATGATTTTATGATTTAGCAAGAGATATGGTGGAGATATAATTGAACAGGTTTGTGATATATTTTATTTTTTTATTTCAGATATCTACTCGCTATTTCTTTATTAAAGGCAACCTTACTTATTAAACTCTTTTTGTTTACTTTAAACTCTGTGGAGGCCCTTGTTAGATAGGACTAGACCAAACACCATGGGGTTTCATACCCATGAGAAGATGCTTCCCGTCGAGCAGAAAGTAAAATAGAGAGAGGCTCCCTGTTCTAATAACTCATAACATACTATATATTTTTTTGTAAATACATGCATATTATACATAAACACCCAGACCATTACAACAGATATGTTCATGCACACAAATGTTTCTACTGCCTGGGGATCGAACCCGAACCCTTGTGTCGACGTCTCTAACATTTCACCAAATGAGTCGTCAATTATGTAATCAAATTACGATTTATGATCATGAAGTAGATAGGACAACCGGTTTCATGGCCATCCAGTTGGTGCCACTATAGGGTAAGGTCTGGAGGCATAATTATCAAAGATGATTTTATACAAAAAAAAACAGTCTCGTAACTTTAACCTCATAAATGAATTACAAATAATATCTCAGGATTCAATTAATGATAGGTAATATTTGAAAAATGATATAATTAATCATCATATCGAGTAACCAAGCTGCAATGCTGTGCAGTTTGGTTTTTATAGAAAAAAAAGGGAAAATACTGATTTTGATGAAAGGTTTATGAAATTAGTATGTTGTAATAAGTTTACCATTGAGTTTGGTAGGTCATAAAGAACAAATCATGTTTCCTTACCAATTTCAGGAAAAACATAATGTAAAAAGGGGGTTTTCATAAGATAGATAATTCTTATTGTTAAATTTTGTTCATTCTTCTCTTCCGTTTAAAAAGACAATATATCATCTTTCCAATATGGCACATATTCGCAAAAATGATTTATTCGACTGTTCTATTCCATATTAAATTAAAATTATGATCATACAATGGGTATGATACTGCAAGGTAGTTGAGTTGTTACTTAAAACTACTAAACAATGGTAGTTACTAAATTAACTTAAATATTGTTTAGCGAGAACAGGTAGTTTGTTGTATAATAAAAAGCAGTTATCCTAGTGTAATAACTTCTGAAATAAGCTTATAATTTCTATTTACCTCTTAACAAATAGTATGACTTTTCGTAATTTAGATTTTAAATCTAACAAATTTATACGCTAAATAATCCATATTTGCGATAATTTTATGAATGAGATCACAAATTAAAAAATATTTAATTCTATCACGAACTGAGGAAATCTAAGTAAATTTAATGTTTTTGGACCTCACGAGACACTAGCGCCTCTAGTGGCATATTCACTCGCGGTCGCCGTCATTATGATCATACGTTTATGGAGATATGAGTCATCTAACGAATGACCCATTGAGTGTAATGATTAAGACGTCAGCTACTACACCAAGGGTTCCGGGTTCGATCCCCGGGCAGTATAAACATTTGTGTGCATAAATATGACTGTTTGTATTGACTGTGTGTTTTCTATGTATAATGTGTGTGTATACAAAAAACAATACATTAGTATGTTTGTCTGTTGTTTAGAACCCATCTTACAGGCTAAACGCTTAGTTTGGGACTAGATAGCACTGTGTAAATGTGAGTGAATATTTATTTGTTTATTATAATTATGTTATTATAAGTAATGGCCATGAAACTATGACTTTTGTCATGCCGTTATGAATTGTGATCATAAAGTGATGAGTTATGGATATGAGGTCATAATCAAATATTATATTCCAGGTGAAACTTAAGGACAAATTCGTGCATCCGAAGACAAAAAGGCACAGTCTTTGCTACAGCATTGTTTACAGGCATCTGGAACGAACACTGACGCAGTCTGAAGTGAATCTTATACATAAGAAGATAGAAGAAGCGGCCGTTCGGGCTTTCAATGTTATTATAAGATAGGCAGTGTTAAGACTATAAATCTAGGAGAAGAGGCTAAAAATTTATTTTAGCCGTATGTATTTACAACAAAAGTATACAAGTATGTATATCCATTGTTTAGTGCCCCTAATACAAGTTTGACGCTTAACTTGGGGTTATATGACGTTGTGTAAATGTTAGTAGATATTTATTTATTTTTCTAATTAATGCAAGTTCGCTCAGTTGTGGTCTAATCAGATATGATAGCAGGAATACTTGGATGTTTAGGTCACAAAAGCCTCTACTCTAATTGAGTTACAGCAGTGATTATTGTAAAATAAATTAAAATTTGTTTTTGTTTGTCGTTGAATGTTTTATTAATATCTTAATCCTTAAAATCCTATTATTTTTCATTCGCAATGCCCTAGGACTTAGTAAGAGTAAATATATTAATAAATTAAGTAGGAGCCAAATTATAGGGTGCTGAGTTTCGCTTATAAGATCTCTAACACTTGTTGCATATTATATAAATCTGTAAGGTTTTAAATAATAATTAATACAGAAAGTGCAATTCTACTACAGGGATTTCTACTGTTGCAGTCATTGTATGGTAATAATCACAGACTAGAAAGAAGAAAGAATTATTATTTGAGACACACCAATAAAATACATTCAACACATAAAAATAAGTGCCAAATAGGACATCCTCAGCATTTGTCCTGGCCTTTTTATTTGAAGGTTTGGTAGATGAGTAGAATTGAGTTTTCAAAGGTCGACAATCTCAATTCATTCACGAACGTGAGTCGACCACAATCAAAGGTATAATTTCAACGTGCGTGTGTGAACGTGAGTCGACCTTTAGTTTTATGGTTTCTCAGACATTCAAAAAATTGTTCATGTATCTGAATCAGGACTTTTTATACGGCCGGCTCTTGGACTATAAGGTCGGTAGTGTACGAACAAATTGTGTTAAAGCTCGTAAAAAAATGGAGGCTAATATATGTAGGTTAACTGTCAAAGTTTATGTGAATTTCGCTACATACCATAAGGAACACGCGTGTTCTTCGGCAAAAGAAAAACACAAGATTGCAAGTTAATTAAAATAATACTGGACTGAGCGTCGGTGGCTCAAATGGTGTGGACTGTTGCCCTCCTGCCGGGGTGTGCGTTACCCTAGCAGGAAAGTATGTCCTAGAGTGATATGAGTGGTACCAATGTTTTGTGCTCTATTTACTATGTATGTGCGCCAAATATTATATATGTGCATCCAGCCGTTTTGGAATAAATCGAAAAAAACGGTTCCTGCTAGGGTAACGTTTTTCTAGCAGGAAAATTTTTAAAAAAACATCGGAGAGAAAAAATAATTAGTCCGTTAGAAAGCTTATGTGTGTGCATGAATGTGCGCCAAAAATTATATATGTGCGCCTTCAGGTTTTTGAAATATTCAACTTTTTAATCTTCCTGCTAGGGTAACGTTTTACAAAATCGCATATCTCGAAAACTATTGCATGTGCGTTTATGAAAAAAATTGCATAAATAGCTCTTACATGTGCCAATATGTGCCGGAATTTTGAACAAGAAAAATATCTTAGATTTTAAGTTATAGCGATTTTTAAGAAATGAGAAAAAAAAATATAGCCTCTTTAAAAAGGCCGATAAGCTCATAAAAAATTGCATTTGATCCGTCTTGAGACGCAGATTATGTGCAGCAAGTTTCAATAGTGCACATTCATTAGTTGTTGAGTAATATGAGAAAAACTAAACAAAAAACCTATCATGTTTTTGACGTTCACATACAAGAAACTGGTTCAATCTAAGATGAGCGATTGTAAACCATGATTATGTGCATATTGTCAAGTAATAATGTGAAAATTTTCACCTTAAAATATTCCGTATTTAAAAAGATATAAACAAAAATCAAAAAAAATAAAATACGATCGATTATCCGACCAAATTAGAATGACTACTAAAAAGCGACGGTTCGATATGTATCGATGGCCTTCGGTAATGAACGCTTAATACCTTGGTAGCTGTCGTACAGTCGCGTTAGAAAGTTTTTTGGTAAATTTGGGTTCATGTAAATATTACTAATATAATTTATGTTTCCATTTCGGACAAAATAAACTTTGTATCATTATTATTTTTAATTGCTGTATAAAAAGTAATTGATAATAATAAATTATTAAATCATGTACAAAAATAATTTTGGTTTGTGGAGACCCGATTAAGTGAAAAAAAATTAACCTAAAATCACATTAATACACTTAGTATTAAATAACAAATAATAGTAGTAATTATATACATTGTAATATTTCTCGCTCGCGGCCTCGGACCGGTAGGGGCCTCGCAGCCAAAGGGGCTTTGCTTAAAGTCACTTGCGATGAATGATTTGAAAAGCCTGAACACCGACAACAAAGCCACAATTAAGGATTTAGTAAGAATAATTCTGCCCATAAATTATATAAGGACGGCACTTTACCACTAATTATTGTTTTAACAAAAAAAAATGGTTCGATTAAAAGCTACGCTGATGGTTTGTTTATTCGCTTTCATAAGTTAAAAGGATTTAGTTTCTGTTGCAAACTATTCTCACAAATAACGAATACATTTATCACCAGTACTATCATCTCCTACTCTCTCTCTTCTCGCTTGTAGGAAGGGACCATGAGTAAATATACAATATGGTCACCAGTGAACATCAACCTGCTTCCCCAGTGTTATGAGTCATGACTGGGCATTTAATCCACATATTGAGTGCCAATACTAGAAGCTGCGTTTCATCTAAGTATATTTTTAAAATATTTTCTCTCGTTGTACCTTAGTAACAGATAGAACGTGAGTACTACAAACACCCAGACCTGACAACAATATCATCAATTTAATTATGTACTACTGCCAGAATTGAACCCATGACCCTTGCATCTCAACCGGTAGGTACGCATATCCACAGTGCTTGCAATAAGTCAAAAGGATTATAAAATGACACGAAATATGAAATGCTTACCATCATCGCAGTTCTATCATCGTAATAAATACGTCACGTCACATATTGCACCACTTTCAAAAAACTTCATAACACAAAATATAACCGACCGTGTCGTTCACAATCAAAACTGTATGAATATAACTACAAGTTAACACTTCCACAGTGTTGCCACCTTAGTTTTAGAAATGGGGCGTTTTGAGAAGTTAAAAAGGGCTAGATTGAGCATCAATAGATTTTCCGTTCTACAAATGCTTAAATAATCATGTCATGAAGCCGTTTTTTTAGAGCGTCTAAAAAACGTCTTCATGGCCGATGATATAGTCAAAAAGTTGTTAGCATGTCGAAAACTTCATACATTGGTTAATATTTTCAAGACAGCGAAAAAGAGCTAAATCGTTAAAAAAGGAGTTCACCCGTACTAAAAAGTGCTAGATCTAGCCACAAAAGGGCTGTACTTCCAATTGTAGTAAAAGTTCGCATTATTCAAGATGGAGTACTGTTTATATATTAGTCTCTAATTAATACCTTAGGTAATTACCTGTCCTTTTTTCTACAAGCAATACGTAAGACGTCATAGCTGGCGTGTGCGACCAGAGATAAAGAGTCCATTGACAGTTATTTTAACTTTGACATTTGTGTCATCACACTTTTTAGAGTTTCTATTATTTATGGTGTCACGCTTATCTATTCAAATCCTACGAGTTTTATAGTATTGTACGTCAACTCTAAAAAAAGGATAAAAAGAAGTACTAAATAATTGTGCTAGCCGTGTGAAGTTTCTGTGAGAAGAAAAATACGAACTTAATAAATAAATATAACCTGACACTCACTCAGCGCTATCTAGCCCCAATTGGTTTATATTATATAATACATACTTTATAATTTCCTTTTGTACTACCCAATGCATTTTTATGAAATTTTATAAAATATGGAAACATTGTTTTCGAAAATGAATGGGAATCACTTTATCACTTTACTGTACTTGAGCACAAGATGTGTCAATAGGTTGATGTGTAAATTTAAGAAGGCCATCGATACATATCGAATCGTCGCTTTTTAGTAGTCATTCTAATTTGGTCGGATAATCGATCGTATTTTATTTTTTTTGATTTTTGTTTATATCTTTTTAAATACGGAATATTTTAAGGTGAAAATTTTCACATTATTACTTGACAATATGCACATAATCATGGTTTACAATCGCTCATCTTAGATTGAACCAGTTTCTTGTATGTGAACGTCAAAAACATGATAGGTTTTTTGTTTAGTTTTTCTCATATTACTCAACAACTAATGAATGTGCACTATTGAAACTTGCTGCACATAATCTGCGTCTCAAGACGGATCAAATGCAATTTTTTATGAGCTTATCGGCCTTTTTATAAAGAGGCTATATTTTTTTTCTCATTTCTTAAAAATCGCTATAACTTAAAATCTAAGATATTTTTCTTGTTCAAAATTCCGGCACATATTGGCACATGTAAGAGCTATTTATGCAATTTTTTTCATAAACGCACATGCAATAGTTTTCGAGATATGCGATTTTGTAAAACGTTACCCTAGCAGGAAGATTAAAAAGTTGAATATTTCAAAAACCTGAAGGCGCACATATATAATTTTTGGCGCACATTCATGCACACACATAAGCTTTCTAACGGACTAATTATTTTTTCTCTCCGATGTTTTTTTAAAAATTTTCCTGCTAGAAAAACGTTACCCTAGCAGGAACCGTTTTTTTCGATTTATTCCAAAACGGCTGGATGCACATATATAATATTTGGCGCACATACATAGTAAATAGAGCACAAAACATTGGTACCACTCATATCACTCTAGACATACTTTCCTGCTAGGTAACGCACACCCTGCGGGGAGGGCTGAAATTTCATATCCGGCCACGTACCAGTGTTTTAGAATTTTCGAAAATAAATGTACGTTATCCGGCGCTCTTACGGCGAAGGAAAATATCGTGAGGAAACCTGCGCACGCCTGCAAAGAGATTCTAAGGTTGTGCATGAAGTCGTAGTGTGCTTGGTAGACTTTATTATAATATTATTAATAAAGGTCTCCCAATCAATCGCATATGCGACTGGTTGGGCATTCTTTTTTACAAGTTGTCCCAACAAATACTTTGTTACAGGTAACAGTGTGACTTGTTGGCAACAAAAGGTTAAGTAAAATAGTTACATATGGATTTCCAATAAACAAATAATTTGTAGGTACTCGAAAAATAAAACTCATAATTTTCACAAACATTTATTATCAAGTAGCTTAAACATATTTTACATCCCTAATCACAATAAAACTTGAGAATATTTAACATATCTTATTGACAATAAGTTACATACTTTCCATTTGGGTATTCACTTATTAAAATATATCACAGTCACATAATTAATGAAAAATAATGTATTGGTTATACCACATTACAACTATACATAATTTTATTTGAATGCACGTTAACTTGCTAGAGCAAAATTTATATGATTTTCCACATATTTGCTACAAAATACTCATATTTTTTTGGGAAAACAGAAATTATACGTTATTAACAACCAGGCCAATACGTATATAACAGATAAATAGGCTTGCTAACTTTTTTCAAGAAATAAAGTGTATTCAGGTATATGAAGAATATTAATAGTAATTTAGATAAATTAACAGTATTTTACTCATTGTGTAAAAAATCCGCACAACTTACTAATTTACAATATTTAAGAAAACTTATAATCGTCGCCGCAATTATAACCGAATTCATATCAAATTAATAGATGCTCTTTATATACTTATTTTTGTTCAACAGTAAAACTATGATTTAGTGTAAACAGTATAGTAGGCAACCTTATAAACAATACAACTACATGTTCACGCAAAAATGCTTGTACGGGGACATTAGCCAACATCTCAGACATTTTACCACGTTAGACGTAAAATTAATAAATTGTAGTTAAAAGACATTTTAAAATAAGTACTAGGAAACATATAGCAAAATTAAGAAAAAAGAGTTGTCAGCCATTATATAATAATTTATCTAATAATCTAAAGACAATTTTTCGTCGTTTAGAACTATTCACTGATGAAAATAATCTTAAAATCTAGCCCAGCGTGTTACTTTCGTGAGTCTAAAACATTAAAGATGAAATATACAGAATATTATGTATATATATACATACTGTTATTGCATATATATTACAATTACCGTATTCAGTAAAGAAATAGGTTGTTTATACATCCATACTGTTTTTAAAAAACTTGTTATTAAAAAAGGAGTAAACACTCCTTTATTGTTTCTGGTTATATTATTTAACACAGAACATAATGAACATGTCTCTATCTTGCTTATATATAAAACAAAAACACTATATCTCAAAAGTGTACACATTTTAAACACCAAGAATACAGTCCTCGTTTTCAACTTCAACATCAGGTATGAAATTTACAACATTGTCTTGCACTGGACTTTTATTTGCACTGTTTGTGTCATTTTCAAGGGCCTCTTGCTCGGCACTCACTGTATCTTCAACTGCAATATTGGGATCATTTTCGATGGTAACTACACTATTTTCATTTAACCTCATACGTTTGGCTTTATTGGCCAATGGTTCGTCGTCGGACGAATCACACTCTGACGAAGCTTCATGTTCATGTCTCCGTATACCAAGTACCTGTTTCCTTTTGTCACCAATTTTAAATTTGTTTTCGGTTGGCAGCAATATAGCGCGTTTTTCGGTCTTTCCTCCTTTCTTTGACAGTAAAACCACCGACCTAAATAATTTCATAGGTCTCGCCTTAATAGACGGATTGTTCACTTTCAGCAGTGATCGTTTCGTTATTGTTTCGGGTTCCGGTAATTCGCTGATTTCAAACGCGTTGTCGTCGTCTTCCTCGGTTAAATCAATAACTGACTTCGTATATCTCCTGATTGGGACCATTTTTCGGATTTTTTCTTTTATGCCTACATTTATATGAACAATTGTACCGTTTGTTAGATCCAATTTGTAAAAATTAGCCTGTTTTGAGCACGCATATTTTAGTTGGGCAAAAGAGGTTATCGGAGTGAGTTCAGCTCGTGGCAAATATGTGTTTGAAAGCTTAACCGGTGGTAATTCTTGTGGAATCATTTGCAGGTCCATTGCGGGTACGTCCAGCGCTCCAGCTTGTAAAACTTCAACCGGTGGTTCGGGTGCTATGCTTGTCGCCGATGTATCTTGTTCGACAGTGTCTTGTATATCATCCCAGATTCCCGACATTGCCATTAAATCTGACAATAAAGATTTTCTATTGGACGTTAGCTCAGTGGCGACCTTCTGAGATTCTTTGTCATCATTGTTTTGTTGTGATGTTGACTCCTGCAATTCACAATCTTTAGATGCTTCATGGCTTGTTTGTCCTTCCAAACTGCACTGTTCAGTGTCAATATTAATGACATTGCTGTTCTCCAAGGGTCTATTTTCCTCTGTATTAGATTTATCGTTCAGCGTATTTCGTTATCGGTAAAACAATTGTTATTGTAATGCTTTCGATGGAATTGCAATTACCTTCCGTTACAGTTTTATTCTTTTCTGCAACATTGGTACTAACATCATCCGCAACAACAGTATCTTTATTGGCGCTTACCTGTTCTTTCACCTCGGAAACAAGACGATTCTCAATTTCTGCTTGATTTGGTTCAGTTACTTGTTCAGTATCGTCCTTAGTACCGTCAGAGTCTGTAAGATTGATTATATCTTTGGTATTGATCGGTAATGGTTGACTATTTACAAGTGGAATACCAGATGCCACTAATTGTTGTACAACCGCCTCTATAATGCCAGGCAAAGCAGCCATTTCAGTGTCACTAAATTTAACTCCCGGTTGTATAACATACGTAACTTGACCGTTCGGCAACAATTCTAGCTGGACGCCTGCAGGTAACGTCACTCGCTTGGTATCTTGAGATTTTTTAACTGGTAATAAATTGTTGGGATACTTTACATCTGTCAGTAATATCAAATCCTTTCCTAAGTATATTGGTCCTCTTTCTGCAGATGGCATTTTACTTCTTAAAAATATTAGTTTTTCTTTTGAAACTTTTTACTATATTAGATAATTTTTTTCTGGCGTCAATAATTATATGACCATGAACTTTAGGAGTACCTTCAGGTGTTTCTTTTAAAGTACTTTGATCTTGCATAACATCGCTCCGAACCTTGATTTGTGGCTGCTCTTGTAATGAATGCTTGGAAGTGTGACATTTACTTGTACCGAAAGCATTCGTTTGATTTACAATGTTAGTAACCACTTTTTTAACTGCACTTTTTGCTTGCCTTTTTACTATAATTTTAGGGAGCATTATATTCTTTGATGCGATCTCATTTTCCTCTGACAAGTAAGCTGTTAAAGTTTCATCGCCCAATTCACATTGAATTGATATTTCATTAGCTTTTGTCTTTAGTGCCTCTGGAGGATCCGTTTGTTGTGCCCCATCTTTGACCGGTTCAGATCCTTTCACTACGCGTTCAATAGTGGCGCTTACACTTTCTTGTTCCTCGTCATCAGATATAACTATTTCAGATGTATTCTTATTACTTATAGCTTTAACTAACTCGTGCCGACAACAACACTCACATAAACGAGGACATGTATGTTTTTTAAGGAATCTTTGTCCCGGTACACTTAAACGTAAACGCGCCCAGCAACAATATGGTGCAAAAGGTTTGTCTTTTACAATATTAACTTTAACTTTTGCACATGGTTTAGTTTTAATTTCTTCTGTAAAACCAATATCTTTGTCAGTTGTCGTCGATTCGTCGTTAGTCGGTGGTATGTTAGGATTTTCTATTTTATCTTCATATTGTTTCATTCTTTCTATTAATCGTTCTTTTTCATGGCCATTTTTTTCTTTAGCCGCCGATGAGGTTTGTGGGCTGGGTTAGGCCCATCTGCGTTATTGTTATGATTGACTAAGTGTAACATTTTATTTAGTGTATCTAATGTCAAAAGAGCATCGTCTTTAACTGACGCAAGTTGTTTACGTTTATGCCATGGTAATGCTGGTCCTCTCGCCGGTTTTATTCTGTAGCCAGGTAGACGTTGAATCACATATTGTGATTGCGTTTTACTTTTATCAGCAATATTCGATGGTTTTGCATTATCATCTCGAGGTGCAACAGAGGGGTCCAGTTGATGTGGTAGGATTCAATTTGTCTATTATTCTCTCATTTTTTTCATTTAAACCTTTGACAGCCGATTCATTAATTTGTTTGTTGTCATTATCACTATAAACTAACGCGTTAGGTCTCATAACTAACTGTACCGGGGGTTTAAAAGGATCGCTGTCTGGATTAATCCTCATAGGCGACACCTCAGCTGTAAGTAACTGTTGATTAATTCTTCGCACATGGTTAATATCCGGTAAGTTAATAGTCTTCTGTCTTTCCATCAGTATAAGGTCTTGAATTTTGTGTGCAGTTTGTATCGGGGTAGGTTTAACCAAATCTACTAAATTGACGCGCGTATTGTCAATCAAGCTTTGCACCGGCATCGCTGAGGGCATGACGTATGCACTTGCGCTCTCGTCCACCTCAACTTCACGTTTCACAAGCGGCTCGTCACATTTCAAATAGATTGTCCCGTCCACAAGTTTGCTCTCAAAAGCCTTGCTGACATCAATGGTCATGGGTTTCAGCGTTTTTAGTAGAGACCTGTTACGCATTGAACTTAAGAAGCCCACGGTCAATCTCTTAAGTCGCGTGTTAAAATCTGGATTCTTGCACAATTGTATAGGATTGTAACTACGGCTCCTCGGCTTTTGCAATAGACAGCTCGAAAGCTTGACTCGATTCTTCTCGGGTATGGGATCTTCAGAATCGCTAGACGTGTCTTCTGTATCTTCCTTATCAGGCTCCTCTTTCAGTTTGAGAACTATCAACAGTAGGTCTCAACTCCGGTTTGCTTTCTTTTAGCGCGGTTTCTAATAATGTGCCATCATATACACAGTCTATCGTTTTGTCTTTGAATACATTCATTTTATCTAGTTTCGTTGTGTATACTATTGGCTGCATAAGAAGTTTCAAGTCAAATTTTGGAGTGCTGTTCTCTGTCTCAGGTGAATCTGAAAATAAACGTCAATTGCACTAATTTGATTATTTATTATTTAAACCTTAACATAGGAGTTATTAAATATTGTATGTTTTAGGGTTCCGTAGGCAAATGGCAAAAAACGGAACCCTTATTGAATCGTCATGACTGTGTGTCCGTCTGTATGTCACACCCTTTTTCCCGGAATTATTAGCACTACACTGTTTAAACTTTGCTAGTACATGTATTCTGTGAACCGCTTTAAGGTTTTGACAAGAAACTTGAAAAAATATACATACATATTGGGTCCTTCATGCTTCAGAACCCTACGATTTCGACTCGCACTTGCTCAATTTTTTTAAAGATAAAAGTTCGCTCAATGGTTTAAACAATTTAAATGCTTAAGCGTTACTTTTAGTATATTTATAGTAGGGCCTTGTGTAGAAATTGATAAGATGTAGGCTATAGCCCAACATCCCAGTGATTGTCAAATAGACAAAAAAAATTTGCTAACTTGTAACATATGATCATTACTGCCGTCATCAGCTTTTGGATATCCGTCTATATAAACCATCAAGAAGTACTGATCGTACGTAGTAGGAATTTCGGGCAATTTGAATCCTCGCAAACAATCTTATATTATGGTTTCAATGCGAAAGAAGAATTTCAATAATGCACAAAGACTATTTTAATGAATTCAAAGAAGTCTAGTACTCACCATCAAACTGTTAGGTCCATGTCATCTTCCTCCATAAACTCAATGATCATCTACAAAGTTCAATTCCGTCATCAACCAAAGTAATATCCGATGACATATTACTTCCAATAGATTCCAAGACGTTAGCATTACTTTTGATGTCTTTATTAATTGATTTATCTTGGTCTTCTAAGTCAGTTCTGATAGCAAGTACGCATTGATTTTTAATTTTCTCCATATCATTTACCGTTTCAGTATCATTGTGCTTTTCGGGGCCTTTGTCACTATATAATTCAGTAACGTTAGTTTCCTCAACGATGTCATCAATTTCCATCACTTCGGGATCTGAGTTGCATTTTGTATCTGGGATTTCAACTCGTTTTGGTGACTGTTCAATAGAACTGACTGTTGTGATTGCTTCAACGTCTTCAGTTACATTACCAAATACACTTGTTATTTGCGGCAAAACAATTTGTTCTTCAAAGTTATCAGACACTTCACATGTGGGTAACATTGTAATATCATCGTCGATTGTTTCTTCAATGGTGTTTTCGTCTGCACTAATTACGTGTGTAAGAATGTTCTCTTCTTTCTGTTCTACGTCTTCTTCAATTGGTTCAATATCTCCCACAATTTTTGGTTTATTTTCGACATTGTTTATTACTTTAACCTCTTCACCTAACACGACCAATTCATTGACTCCTTCTTCATTTATTTCTACTTCATTTTGTTCTTCAATGTCATCACAAATCGCTGTATCTTCTGGTCTCTCCTCAAGTTCATCATCGGCGTCTTCTTCTTTATATTGCATTAATGAATCATTTAACTTATTATCTTCCGTTATAGCTTTAGCCAACAATTCTTGTGTATTGTTTGAACCCACCTCACTCAAGTCATCTATCTTTTCTTGTTTTATTTTAACAGAAGGCAATATTTTTGGGTCTTGTTTGCCCTTTTTTCTGCCGTCTAAATCGCTTTCATTATCCGAATCTACACCCGAGATCAATAGTTTCAATGTTAGGTTCTACTATAAGGAGGTCTGGTTCCGATTCTGTAATATAAATTAATAAAGTGATAATATTTTCGTTATACATTATTCGTAGTGAACATTGTATGTGTTTATAAAATCAAGAGATATAACGTCTACCATTAAAATTTACATGGACATAGACATTCCATCTTTCCTATATTTTGGGTGAGGTATCCCAGTCCTCCCCAATAAGTGAATATCATACAAATAGCATATAAAGGTGATTCCGCTAAGTAGTACATTATAAACATGAATTTATTTAGAGAACAGTGAAAATAGAGCCTTCATAAACACCTTAAAAATACATTTGGCGAAATATATCATGTATACTGCCCTAGAAAAAGCATTTTGTGCAAAAAAAAATAGTTATTTTTTTCTCATGAGAACAGTTTGTTAAAAAAAGTAGGTACATATAGGTAACCACAACAAATTAGTTTTTTTATTACTATGCTGACCCTTATTGAGTGCGAGTTATTCTATGTTTATTTTAACTAATATTTATCTCAATTAATCGGTTATCTATAAAAAATAGAGTAGACCACAATCGTAGACCAAAAAAGCTACTATGTGCTTTTTTAATTTACTCACTATTCGGTTTGGAGTTTCCTCCTGTTTTCGACCTTATTTCAGCTTCCTGTAAATGAAAAAAATACATCTTAATAAACAAGTGTATTTAAAAGTTATTTTGAATTTTATTTGGGACTGAGTGAATAATGTCTAGAAAACGTAAGGCCTGGACATCTGGTCTTAAGTAGACCCTATGTCCATCGGTGGACGCGATAGGTTGAAAAACAAGGCATAATCATCATCATTTTTTTGCCATGACTTTGCAAAAACAAGGCATAATGCCTAAGGGTAATCCAAATAATCGAAATATACTTACAAATTCATCCGGTAATATAACGAACTTTTCTTTGATCAACTCCTCCCATTCTAAAAAAGGCTTTGTTACAACTTGTGGGTATCTGTAACATAAAATATACATAATAATTTATCTATAAGTGTTTAGGGTGTAATAAATTTAGTTATCTTCTTTTATGTATTTAGTATTTTTCTAGTTTGATGTAATGTATAAGTTAACACTTATAGTTATGAAATACATAAATGTTTCATAAATAAAAAAATATACATAAATCAATTTACATTCAAAGTAGCTTTCTTACCTACTTTCCTATCTCACTTAGGGAAACACCTAAAATTAAGACGGTGGGTGACCCTATGTTTACTTAAAAGAACCTTAGTGAGCGTCCAAGACTCATTTCCATAGGTAATTCATAATCATAACCGGCATCACATCAACGGCGGATCCAGGGGGAGGGTCAGGGGGGTCATGACCCCCTGAGCTATTTTTAAGTACTATACTAACGTATATTAACAAAATACCTTATAAGTTCTTAACTTGACTACTACTACATGACCCCCTCCTGGCGCCTAACCTGGATCCGCCCTTGCATCACAAACTGGTCAAAGAGTTTCGTGAGGACTATAAAATATCCCAACATTTTATCGGGATGAATATTTATCGCATATCGTATGGCAATTTTTTTATGTTATATATTGTTTTATGTTATAACATTTTTTTATGTACAGGAGGGTCAGGACGCTCACCTGATGGTAAGTGATACGCCTGACCATGACAGTGCGGCACTGACTGAGACCAACAAATGATATACAGTTATAATCCCCCATCAATGCCGCTCTGTGCCTTCACCCAAGACAACAGATATTAGGTCTCTTTTACCGGTAATTTCACAAAAATACCTTACTAAAACGGTGTTTCACTGAATTTTCTTACTAAACCGTGTCAGCTGCTAATTAAACAAGTTACCTTTGAGCTACAATGCTGTGCAACGAGTTGGGCTTAATCTTCATTGCATCTTTGAGTAGTCTGAAGTTGCCGCGATAATTGTACCAAAAATTGTAGAATTTTTCCCGAGTCGCCTTCTTTAGTTGGTACCATCGCCTTTGAAGGAGCATTGGCGAGCACTGACGACCGCTGTTAAATGGAACAAAAAAACATAAGGCTTTATTTAATTTGTAAATGGTACTAAAGGTACCAATAATATAATATAATTATAATATTTTATTTTTAGGTTTTTTAGTTTGATATTAGTGTAATAGTGTTTTTATATTGTAAGTTTATTAAGTTTATGGAATAAAGTTTTTATTGCCAAAGTACCAATGATATTCTGTATTTATAAAAGTAGATACGCCACCCGTGCCTCAAAAACGAACACAGATAGTCTGTAGGCTTTTATTAAGGTAAATGAACGCTCATTCGAAATATGTGTATGTGTGCTGTCGCTGCATTCGGAACACTTTTTTCGATTGTTTTGTAAGCATATCACGAATGTATAATTTTGACATCGTACGTACATAATAATAATATTATTATGTTGCTTACGTATATATATAAATAAACGATAAATGCTATTAATAAAATAAATATAATATACGGAACTAGATGAAGGAAACATTTACAAGCTGTTGTAGTGGAAGGTGGCCGCCGTCCATGCCGTAGCGAGGTCGCTCCCTCGCTTGCCCTCGATCTCAAACGACTGCACTAGATCCATCAGGTCCTTCATGCTCTTGGATTTCGGGTCCTGCATTAATAATAATAAATAAATATCGATTGACAATCACACAGTGGCATAAAGTCCCAAAATAAGCATTAAGCCTGTAATATACAACGGATAAGAATACACACACACACATATATATATATATAAAATACATAAAAAACGAGCACACTAATATAGTCTTTTTTTTTCGATCTGACTCCTGCTGTTGGCTGCAGGTAGCCTTTACAGCTTCACCCGGCAATAACACACACTAATGTTTGTATAGCCCGGGGATCGAACCCAGAACCCTTGGTGTAAAAGCCAACACCTCCGGTAACCTCACTCGGCGAAACCTAACGCGAAGTATTATTTAACACCGGTTTTCTGTGCGACCGTGGTATCACTCCACTGTTCGATCCCCGGGCAGTACAAAAAATTGTGTGCATGAACTGTCTCTTTGTAATGGTATGGGTGTTTGTATGTATAATATGTATATACATATTTACAAAAAACATGTATATAAGTATGTTTATCAGTTGTTTAGTACACCACAGACATCCGAATATACAATTAGACTGGACAAGCCGCCAAGTTATAGGCAGTCCCAGTGTCGCAATTTTTTTCGGTTCTTACCTTGAAAAATTATTAATTTCTTGGTAAATTTACTGATTCCTTGCGATGATGGCATGTTACAATTGCACAGGATGGCATTTTGGAAAAAAACGGTAATTTCTTCTAATATTCGTGCGTCTTGACTCGTCTCACAGAGCGTAAAATGGCAGCCAGTGTATGCTCGTTGAGCTTACATTGTCGCACTTAAAAAACGCGGTTGCCCTATCTGTATTGGGAAATCTGTGAGTACAACGCTACAACTACAACGCTAAATATGGGGCCAGATGGTCCTGTGTGAATATCAGTGATATTTATTTATTAAAAATGGCGCGCCCCATGTACAAACCTCTGATATGACATCGATGTCTTCATGCACCAACACCAGGTCGAACAGCAACCAATCGGTGAGATTCATCTGGGCCATACCGCAATGCCTTAAGGCGGTCATCTGCAGGCAGGAGCCTTTTCATCTTCTTCAAAGTCAACGTGCGCATTCTTTGCCTGTTAATACGTAGGAAAACTACAACGTTTATGTACATGAATTTCGTAAGCAAAGTAGACAGACATAGTAGGTAGAGCGTCGGTGGCTCAATGGTGTGAACTGTTGCCCTCCTACCGAGAGGACTGAGGTTCAAATCCTACCACGTACCAATGTGTTTCGAATTTTCGAAAATATATGTACGTTATCACGCCCTTTACGTGAAGGAAAACATCGTGAGGAAACCTTCATGCACGCCTGAGAAGAGATTCGAAGGTTGTGTGTGAAGTCGTCCAACCCGCACTGGCCCGGTGGACGACTAAGCCTAATCACCCTATACGGGCAGGTCGTGCCTCTCGTGGGACTTTAATTCACCGGACAATTGGCGAGCGTAGATGGGTCTCAGCCCAAAAATTATGCAAGGAGCCTAACAGTTTCCCAGAGCTACCTCGGCTTCCTCGGCGGACGTCCTTGCTACGTGTTATTATTTCTCGTATAATTTTATTCAATTCACATTAATGGTTCATCAATCAGCCGTATGACGTCCACTGTTGAACCTAGGCCTCCCCATAACTTCCACTTCCACCGGTCCAAATCGAGTTTTTACATTAACAACCGTCCATTGATGGTTGTTAATGAATATAAGTCTATCGTTTACCTAGCCAGTAATGAATATAAATTAGATAAAATGAAAATATACAAAAAGTTCCAACGTGCTTAACATTTTTTAATTTATGTCATTGACAAAGTATGCTCTTATTTTGAGAATGTTTTGTGCAAAACATATTGTACATTGTTTTCGGTACACAGATGCAAAACATATCATCATTACAACCTAGAAGTTCACTGCTGAACGAAGCCCTCCCCTAATAATTTCCACACGACCGATCCCTTGCAGTTGACATCTGCTTCCCGCCACCTTAACCAGGTCATCAGTCAATCTACGCTACGGGGGTGAGCCTACGCTTCGTTTTCCATAAACCCCTCAAGAATTTTTCACTCCATTTCATGCAAAACATGTTTTGCTTTTGTGTACTAAATAAATGTGTATCTTTCATTGAAAATAATGAAATGCTTCCTTACCATAGCAGCCTGCAGTCGCAGCCGACCTTTGCTGCATGCTATCCCACATTTTGTCTTCACTGCAGTGTCCTCACCCATCGACAGTTTGAACTTCGCCACGGACCGGATCACCCGCGTTTGAACTTGTTCAAACTCGGCCGTCATTGCTGTACTGAATAGTGATCGATGAAGATCAGCCTAAAAGATCCAATACTAACACAGGCCTTCCCCGCTGCATGGCTATGAGTTTGGGCGTAACAAACTACCGCGGAGTGATAAGGGAACGATACCACTGAGGGTATCGATACTTTACTCGATACGGTGTGGTTGTCATTATCGATACTTACTCGGTATCGATACTTACTCGTTCGTACTTACTCGGTATCGATACTTACTCGGTATCGATACTACTCGGTATCGATACTTACTCGTATCGATACTTACTCGTATCGATAGTTTTTTGAAAATTTCAAGTAAAAACTTAAACAATTATGAATTCTAACATTTATAAAAGACTCTTTTGTAGCGGTACTAAAATATAATTATTTCTTTTTTAATGTTTGCCTGTTAGATTATTTCTAGAGGCAATAATTGTTGCACTAACCCTATACTAGGTCCAAAGGTACCTAGTTTAAATAAATGAGTATAAAAATAACGGTCGAGACTCAAGCTTCAAATCATACCATTCCTTCGATCGCTAAGAATTTTAAGTTGCAGGCTGATTAGCCAAATAAATTTAAGTCCATCGGATTCTATGAGCGTTTCACTTCTTGCCAACTGTGAGTAGTTTGTATTGTGACCGAAATCAAAATCTTTATTTGTTGATTCATTTTCAGATGCAAAGGTTGAAATTGTCACATATTTTAATATTATTATATTTGTATGACCTTACCAAATGAACTTGAAAGGAAACACATCTGGGTAAGAACTTAAAATGAAGCTTTTTAAACAACAGTAAAGTACCTCATATGATATGAGTATTTTTAACCGACACTTACTCAATACTTGATTAAAAAGTATCGATACTAAAAATACTTGGTATCGGATAAAAGTATCTAGGTTGTACTGTATTACTCATATCGTTTCATCCCTAGGAGTGTTGGATTACTACTTGGTAGTCACTACTATCTAAAGATAGATTTAACGGCTTAGCGGGCCTTCCGAAGCATCCTGCCGATTCAGAACTGTGATAGTTGCTTGACTTGTTGACTACGTATTCAAGCCCTCTTCTAAAAGAAGCTTTTCTAGAGTAGTTTTAACCCAAGTAGACAAATTTTAAACATAAAACAGTTCAGACAATTAACGATTCAGTTTCAACCAATGATATTCTGTATTTATAAAGGTAGATACGCCATCCGTGCATCAAAAACGAACCGCTAAAGAGAGTACAGTTTGTACTCTTTTGTTTAGGTGTTCGAAATTCGAAATATGTGTATGTGTGCTGTCGCTGCATTCGGAACACTTTTTTCGATTGTTTTGTGAGTATATCACGAATCCATACTTTTTTACATCATTGGTTTCAACTACGTAATTAAGTTGCGAGGACTAGTACAAAAGAAATCTTTAAGAATTCAAGTATGCAGTGTGCTAAGGAGTCCAATTACGACGAATAAATGTAGGTATCTTAAGCTATATGTTACTTTACGAGGTTTTACGGTTTTTACGTTCATTTAATTATTATTTTAAAACATGTACACACTTAATCTTTAAAATACTAAAGCAGCTTTTATCTCTTTACACTTAACTAGTTTAAATATCTATTCAAATCACTAGATTTGTTTAGAGATATGATAACATTATGTTATTATTTATAGATCCTCCGCGGTTTGATGAAATCACTAAGAGAAACCAAATCACTGTTTTAATCATATCGCTGCGACATGTACCTACACAAAATCACGTGTATTTCTATCCCCGAAGTTTAAGTCAAAGATAAGAAAGTAACATTATTACCGTGAGACTTTGATCGATGTAGCATTTTTGGTCATTTTGGTATCGCGCTAACAATTTGACAGTTCATTTTTAAGTTCAACCAGTTTCCTTGACGTAGAATTAATGGCAATACCGAATATCGAAAATACAACCACATCTGGATGGGAACTAAAAACCGATCAACCAGAAAAACCTTAACGAATAGTTACTTTTTAAAATAAAGCGGTCTTGTGAACTAGGACAAGTCCTCTAACTAAGATCGTCGAACGAACGAAAGCAACGAATTGTCGATAACTCATTAACCCTTTAACCGCCGCAGTTGCATTTATTGAACAGACACAATGGATTTTCTATTATGTCTGGAATCCCGGCGGTTAATATGTTACAAAAATTGTATACAGCAATGCGCCCGTGAAAGTATTACGAAGCGTCTATCTCTCTCTCTTCAACCTATTGCAGTCCACTGCTGGACATAGGCCTCCTCCATTTTGTGCCAGACATCCTGGTCCTCCGCTTTTCTCATCCAGCTTCCACCAGCGACCTTTCGCAAGTCGTCGGTCAATCGGGCTGGAGAGCGTCCTACGCTACGCTTGCCGAGACGCGGTCTCCACTCCAGAACTCGTCTGCTCCAAAGGCCATTGGTTCTGCGACATACGTGACCAGCCCACTGCCACTTCAAACATCGCGTAATATAAAATATTTTTTATTTATTTAGGCACTTACTATTTTAACTTTGGAAGTATATCACTACTATTCAATTTATAAAAAATATATATGAAAACTCAATATATTTTTCCAAGAGCTACACATTGATACCATGCAAGAGTTGGTGCGATAAAAAAAAATGAGTTTCAGATCAATGTACGGGGAACCCCAAAATATTTTTTGGACCAATCTCCGAACGTCTGATTGAAACCCGATCGACCTGATTTTTCTAAAGGTGACAACCCTGGTTATAAAAAACCTACATCTTTCGTATTGGTTGACGGACGCGACTGCCAATAATTTCTTTCAACAATGCATCTGCCATGGTCAGGCGTATCACTTACCACCAAGTGAGCGTACTGATTGACCCATCCACTTAATGTCATAAAAAAAATGGCCGACTTCTCGATCATACCACATGTGTGTCTAATAACGAACACAAAATACCGAAAATTCAAAAACCATTGGCACGTGGCGCCAGTAGGATTTGAACCTGCGACCTCCAAAACAGAAACAACAGTTCACACCATTGAGCAACCAACGCTCTTACAATTATGGAAAACATCGCGAGGAAAACTGCGCACGCCATTCATTATCAGCCTACCCGTATAGGGTGATTAGGCCTTAGACGTCCACGCGGGCCTAGTGCGGGTTGGACGGCTTCACGCACAACCTTTGAATCTCTTCGCAGGCGTGCGCAGGTTTCCTCACGATGTTTTTCTTCACCGTACGAGCGTTGGATAACGTTCATATATATTTCGAAAATTCGAAAACTCATTGGTACGTGTTGGGATTTGAACCTCAGCCCTCCCGGTAGGAGGGCGACAGTCCACACCATTGAGCCACCGCCGCTCTAAATTATTTAAAATTGTTATTTATCAAGACGAAGAGATAACCGTCACCATTCTGCTCTACATAGGTAGAGCAAAATGGAACTTTTATCTCTCACTCGTTTGCCATACCCCTAAATTATTTCTAAGGAATTTCTAATATATCGCATTCGCGAATATTCGCATATTTTTCGATATTCGCATTCGCATTCGCAAAAAACGATGCGAATATTTTGCGAATGTTTTTAACAAACTAAAAGGAAATTATTATATAGATAGATGCATATGAATTAATAACACAATAGATAAGCAAGCTTTATATATTTTATTTAATCGTATGTGAATTGACTGTTCCATAATATGAAAAACTTAACCTTTTTTATTTTTTAGAACCTTAAATCAAAACAAAACTTTTCGAATGAACTTTTTTTCTGTGACTAACTTCGTTCATTCAACCTGTATCGGTTCGGGCGCTCGGCTTTGTTCGGTTTCAACATGGCCGGCACGAAATGTTAAAGCTGCCAAATATTTGACGGGCGGGGAATGTTAAAAATTCAATATTCGTTACATCACTAGTACGTATTAATTTTATTATTATAATTACATTTTAATTTGCTGGTATATGAGTTAAAAAGCATAGAGCGCTGTGAATTATGGGGGAAATGATTAAATTACTAAAATAACTAACAATAATTAATAGGAGTTGGTTGGATAGAAGCGTGAAAATTAAGGGTTGTATGTAACTATTTCGACGACCCATTTGGTGTTGCGGTTGAGACGTCGACTGCAACACCAAGGGTTCCGGGTTCGATTCCGGGCAGTACAAACATTTGTGTGCATGAACATGTCTGTTTGTAATGGTCAGGGTGTTTTCTATGTATAATATGTATTTACAAAAAAATGTATACAAGTATGTTTATCCGTTGTAAGTACCAATGATGTAAAAAAGTATGGATTCGTGATATGCTCACAAAACAATCAGAAAAAGTGTTCCGAATGCAGTGACAGCACACGTATACATATTTCGAATTTCGAACACATTTATCTAAACAAAAGAGTACAAACTGTACTCTCTTCGGCGGTTCGTTTTTGAGGCACGGATGGCCTTTATATATACAGAATATCATTGTTTAGTACCCATAATACAGGCTTCACACTTAACTTGGGGCTAGATGGCGCTGTGTGAATGTCAGTGGATATTTATTTATTATAATGCCAAATTATAAAAAAAATGTCCTAAATAATTGCTTATTACTCCAATAAAAAGTGGCAGGTAGCCAGGGATGAACGGTGGAAATAATTATGGATGCCTCGTTATAATAGTGATATTTAAGACTGTAATGATGACTAGTGTTGCCGCTCGATAGTCGACTATTGATAGGCTATCGATAGTCCACCGTAGTTGGACAAAAGCAATAGTATCGATCGGCCTATCGACAATATCGATAGCTTAGTTTAGCACAATAGTATTGGTACACTGCAATACTCGATAGTGCTGTAGCTCAATAGAAATGACTGTCGATAGTATCGTCTTTGTATAATCATATCATAATCAGCCATTTTATAGCCATATAGGATGAAAGGACATATGTCGTTCACGCGGGCCCAGTGTGATTGGCCGACTTCACGCACAACCTTTCAATCTCTTCGCAGGCATGCGCAGGTTTCCTCGCGAGTTTTCCTTCACGTAAGACATCGGATACGTACTATAATTTTGAAAATTCATCTTTCTATCGACAGTATCGATCTAGATAGATGATTTTCGAGGTCAACAATCGATAGTCAACTATTGATAGTTCGGCAATACCGATGATTACGATGATGATAAATAAGATTAATAAGGACAAGCAATCAATAATCAAGTATAAAAGTCCAAAAAAAACAAAAATATAGATATTTTTTATCTAATGTCTGTGAAATATTTTTTTATTATATTTTTTAGTGTTTAAGCAGGGACCTGCTAGTTTAACTTATATGAAGTAAAATAGTACGAAACTAATTTAATGTTAACACGATATGGCAACATAATAATAAAAAATACCACCGCTACCTCAGACCATTAATTGGTCTGAGATCCGAATACATAAAAAATTAATCTAGAATACCGGCAATGAAACGAAAGTATTGTCAACATCGACATATTATGAGGTAGACAGACTGTATATTGAAAGGCGGTGTCTAATTTTTTAGTGTGCAGTTACAGATTTGTTTAGTGTGCGTCATAGGGATGTGACCTTGGTATCGAACATATGCTAGAATTAAGCCGGGCGTCGTCGTCGCACCTGCAGAATTAGATGATTATAAATTGTGTTAAAATAACATGGAGTCAGATACTGCAACGCTGTTTAATTTTATGTACAGCAAAAAATAAAAATAAAGCGTTACCATAATAAATTTTATACGCAAATATTTTGAAGTTAGTCTTCCTGGGTTAAAAATTAGATGATGTTGGAACAAATAAAAGAAAAATTTATGGTAGGTATTAAAAGACTTATTATATTTTACGGTAAAATAACAAATTTTAAATAACACTCACAAATCAAACTTAAATTATTTTATTTAAAAAATATATACTGAAGCCTCATTATCATTTTAAAGACCATACATACCTACATTGATAACCCACAATGTGGGTATCATGAAAAAAAAGGTTCAGTTTAAAATATGCGACCGAAAAACATTTTTTTTTTCCTGTTTTTTTTGTTAAAATTATAATGTGGATTACAGAACACAAATATGTTCTCCCAAATTAAAAACAATATTTTTATAGTTTTAAATTTCTGAGAAAAAGTTGATGTGATATTCGGACAAACATACAGACATGACGAATCTATAAGGGTTCTGTTTTTGCTGTTTGACTACGAACCTAAAAAGAAATTAAAAAGTATTTTGATCTACACATACACGGTTTAAAGATTTGATTATATTAAGAGACTCTGGCAAGAAACTCAGTAAGTAGTTATTCAATGGACATTATCAATTTGCAAATTGTTTTTGTCCTAATCAGATATCTACAGTGAGTCAAGCATTTCCTCAAAACATGATTTCCAACTATGTGAAATTAATAAAATATCTTTTATAATATTAACAAGTTTGACTTTTTCTCTAATATTTGAACTACGCGAAATCGCCATTCTCTTGTGATTGTGTAAGTTTCTACATAAGTCTGTTTCACGAAAGAGTCCACGAGATTTTGTGGAACAAAATCTGACAGTGAATTAGTTTTGTTATAATAAAGCTAAAAAGCGTTTTATGCAAGCGGAATACCAGAAGCGGAATACGGAATACACAACTTTATTTGTATGCCTTTAAACAACATACCTATTATCGGTACGCTTTTTATTGTCATGCTATTCCAATTTAAACTTTAAAAATATAGTATATGAAACAGATTTATTTCTATCTAAGAAAACAAAAATCTTACTTTCTCTAACCAGTTATACAGAAAAGACTCGCATAAAAGCGGTCTAAATAGTAAAAAACTAACATGTTGATGATATCCAGGATATCCTTCAAAATGGTTGTACTGCATCGGATTTCAGTTTTTTTATTGATAAGCCTACGATGAAACAGGATTGCTCAAATGTTTTGAGCAAAGCCTGGAGTTCTTCGTAGGCTCCCAGTTTTCACACCTTACACTTTTAACCCATTCTCCTGATTTGTGGACATTCGGGAACCTAAAAATTCAATAACTGTATAAAAGAAACTGTTAAGAAAATACTATCGATGGAATTAAATTATATGTTGAGTACATCACTATGTAACATCCTTAAATTTTCATGCATAATATTAATTGTTTTAGACGTAATTTCTACAATTAATACAAGCTAATGTATGTCTAACATTATTTAAAGTCTACTACTACATGTTTTTATATCCATAAGTCTCATTACAACTACGTAATGAATGAAAATGTCGTCAAATATTTACTTATGAAATGATAATTCGGGTCTTTTATCCCCTTTGGTGGTTCTTGAAGAACAATTTACGCAGAAACGACATTTTCTACGTTTACTTATTTCTTTTCAAAAATTTATTAAAATTATGCACTTTGTGAAAAATTTGCACGACGCTCGTAAATGTTTTGCCTCTTTGGAGGCCACAAAATGACACGACGTCAGAGTGTCAAACGTCTATCAACCGTCTCTTCTACTCGTAACTAGGATTCGTGTGATAGACAAAGATACATGACGTGTATTGCATTACAATGATATAAGAGCGGCAACGTCTTATGACTACATCTAGTACATGCTTAATCTAAGATTGTCAATATTTAGTTTGAAGGCCGAGCGGCTCGATCGTCATTCCGGCATTCTATAAATACAACCGACGCGACTACACGGGCGCACTGCACGATTTACAAATTATCAGTCGGATTTCGCTTTCAAGCAAGCCGCTACGTCAAAATTACACTAACGATCATTTTAATCTCGAACAAAACATGTTTAGTGGTTGTTTTGTTTTAAGGTTAAAGTCCGTAATCATTGTCATTCAATATTTGCTATGGTGAAATCCTAACGCTATTTTAATACTGACGGTAAAATTATGGCGACATTCAGGATTAGAATAGATTGAATGAAGTATACTTTACGATCATTTTTATGTTAATAACAATTTATCCGATATCTATTTTTTTATATATCCACGATCAGTCGATTCACAATATTAAGTAAAAAAAGGGCTGTAGGTATATTGCGAAATTAAATTTTCATTATCATCATCATTTCAGCCCTTTAGACGTCCACTGTTGGACATAAGCCTCCTCCAATGTTTTTCATATGTACCCATCTGAGGTACATGTTCATGTTTCAATATAAAATTATAGTTATATCTTGTAATAACTTTTATAGTAATATTTTTTAGTATGGCAACCCACTCATTACAATTAATGCATTCAAGTTCAACCGTTGAAGGAGATGACCTATTTGCAAAAAAAACTATTATTTGTAATTAAACAGTTCCTAATAATGAAAACCTTCACAATCTGATAACCAAAAAAAAAAATTATTTCTAACCTAAGATCCTGTACAAAAAATATATCGCTGCGCAATTATCGTAACAGCTGTGGACACGTCAAGTCGTTGCGCGTCGTCGAATGAAATTGAATAAATGCAAATAAACATTACCTGAATACTTAACCGCTACAGGAATTTATATAAAAGCCTTTTAACATCACAGGTTACACACTATTATATAATTATATGTTACCTATTATTTACAATGCAGTTAACATTTTTCGTTGTAGCATGCACGCGTTCACGTTTCGAAACAAATGGCGAATGTGACGTGCACGAACTTGAATCGACATCGCTTGGCGCGAGCGCGCTCCATATGTGTGACAAAGACGGCAGGATGTTCTCTTTCTTACCAAGTGAGCAAGACAAAATATTGTTTCGTTATCGACTCATTTTCTAAGTATCACTCGAATTGGACGGGCGGTTCCGTCAGTAGTTGCTTCGTGTTACTATTGAAGAATTCATAGCTCTAAAGCGTTACTACTTTGAGACACTCTTTTTGTCAGCACTAGATCCAATAATATGTTGGTTTGTATGATTTCGACATAAAAACTTTAGGGAAGTGTTAATTCTAAAAAAAGCAGATTAGAATTACTGGAATCCGTAAGTGTATTGTGTTTATAATGCACTGTATAACAGTGTAGGTACTTAGATACCCGAGCCGTAAGTGTTTTTGTAATGTTTTACCACCTTAGTTTTATGATAACATTAATTTACTCGAATTGAAGGGATGGCGAAAAGTAGTGAAACGAATTTCATATTTATGCAGACTTCTTTTCGCCCTATCGCTACGATAAAAGTCCCCTACTACTTGGTCGGAGCTATAATTAGATCGGACTTTTAAGTGGCTGATTTTTTGTATGAGTTCGGCGGTACAAAGATACATCACTGTAATTACCATAAATAACCTTATTTATTATTGTTGGAGAATATTTATCCAGACTTCGCAACACAATACAATAAAAATGGCTACGTTTATTTATAAATCAAAATAAATACCACATAATATTATTAGTTACCCATCCAGCTACATACCACAGTGCATGTACCTACGTGGATTGACTGATAACAGTTCATTATCATATGGTTACCTAAAGTTAAAAATACAAATATTTTTGATAGAGATTCAATTTTGCAATGTATTATCCTATACATTAATTATATTCAAAGAACTATACTGAAATTATTAAATTATTTACCTGAAGGTTTTCTTTTATTAAAGAAACCATTGATGCAAGTTAACACTATCTTATAAATATTAATCTATATGTAACCTAAATTGAAACACCTCAAAATTAGCACATTTGTTATAAAGTGAGATATCGGTGAGAACCACGTGCGACAACAATGGTAGAGTATGCGTGACGTAGCGCAGTCGCTTACCTAACTACATTATCTTTGTATACGAATGTGAACTTTATCTTTAAAACATAGAGACTAAACTACAATGGTTCGGGCAAAAGTATTTTTAATTTAACGTAGAGTCAAAATAGTAGAGTGGCACATCGAATATTGTATATAGAAATCTGATTATGGACTATTTCAATGTAGTCAGAGAAGTAAGCTCTTGTGATGTAAATAAGTTTAGCATCATCAATGTAGGTACCTACAATTTCCGGTGAAATATACACATAATTACAAGCAAGAAAGATCCTAAATTCAATTTTAAAAATGAGTGTACTAGGTGTTATAGCTGGATGAGAAAGGCGGAGGACCGAGATGTCTGGCGCAAAATGGGGAGATATGTCCAGCAGTGGACTGCAATAGGTTAGAGAGAGAGGTGTTTTAGGTATAAGGATTTTGTTTTTAAGTTTTCGTCCATATAATAAATAAACTTAACTATTCGTCAGTGAACTAAATTAACCGATATACTTCGCTGTATCAGCTAGTTGCAGTGACAGCTGACTATGACGTAGGTATGTCGCAGGATTGGTGGTGGTGGTGTATCAAGTTAAATTGAACTTAATATAAATAAATATCTACCGACCTTAACACAACACCATCTAGCCCCAAACTAAGCATCTAGCCTGTATTCATTATTCAATATGTATGACTGACCTAGTTAGGTTTTGCGGATCTGTAAGTATGTAGCTGAGACGTTTAGGGCTGACTTGGACCATATGGCATATGTCCAAGTGGCATATGTCCATATATGGCTTGGACCATTTGGCAAAATCAAATAACCAAAACATGTTTCCGCACTTGGGGTTGCAATATTTTGCAATATAAACCAATGGGGTGATTTATTACGCAGAGAAGGCTGTATGGCATACCTTTAAGTTACGTAAATGATGTTCGTTTGATAAACTATAGTTATTTAACTCACCATGAAGACATAGTACTTACCTAACGTGGCTAGCGCGTTTGGTTGACGGGTTGGTAAGTAAATAAGTTTATTCGTTATTTAGTACATACCCTCTCTTCTTAGGCGTGCACTCTTGACAGAGTGGTCGTGGCTGTTGATGGAAGGGGTTGCGTCTCGCCGTCGCCATTAGGTTCCAGGGCAGCCGCACGGCGTGAGATGTTTCTCCACATTTGCCGACTCATAGCGTTGCGAGTACATTGTACTGCGGTCAGCCGCGTAGTCTTTCTGATGAGGTCAATTCAGCGAGTGGGTGACCGGCCTCGAGATCTCTTGCCTTCTGTGTGGCCTTGCACTACAAGCCTCTCAATCGAGTCCTCATTTCTAGAGATATGTCCAAAGAACCTCAGTATTTGTAATTGCACAATCGACGATAACCTGTTTCGTATTTGAAGTTCTTTGAGTATAGAAACATTGGTGCGAAACGCCGTTCAAGGTATTCTTAACATGCGCCTCCAACACCCACATCTCCAGAGCGTCAATTTTTCGTCGGTCTTGCAGTCTAATAGACCAGGTTTCAGCTGCATACAGAAAGATTGGAAAAACAAGGTATTCCATTAGTCGAACCTTAGTGTTTTTGGCGATTCGCCTGTCCCCCCAAATCTACATACCTTAATACAAGCTTTTGACGACCCATGTGGTGTAATGGTTGAGACGTCGGCTTTTACACCGAAGGTTCGATCCCCGGGCCGTACAAACATTTGTGTGCAGGAACATGTCTATTTGTATTGGTCTAGGTGTTTTATATGTATATTATATATGTATTTACAAAAACGTATATAAGTATGTTTATTCGCTGTTTAGTATCCATATTACAAGCTAATGCTTAGTTTGGGGCTAGATGGCGTTGTGAGAATGTCTGTGGATATTTATTTATTTATTATACTCAAATTTCAATTAAGTTATGTTTTAATTAAAATAAGTTTATTTCAAATCGAACTGTAACTTATGAAACTCTTTAAGTTGCAATTGTTCGACTAAAGAGTTTCAAAAGTTCGTTGATTTTTACCAGCCGAACTTTTGCTACCTAGTTCGGTCAGCCGGAATAATAACCGAACTATAGCCACATGACCGAAGTATGTTGTACCTATAGTTACTAAACAAGGAGAGGCATACTTTAAATTTTTATAAATACATACATCATACATAATAAACACTCAGACCATTACAAACAGACATGTTCATGAATACACATAAGTGTACTGCCCGGGGATCGAAACCGGTACCCTTAGTGTAATAGCCGACGTCTCAACCATTACACCAAATGAGTCGTCACGTAAAAAGAGCGCTGGGAGAAAGTAGAGGGGTAATTAGAGCGTCGGTGTACGGGTACCCTCGGTAGGGACGTTTAATGAGGTGATGATGATGATGAAAGAGTAGGTACTTCAATAAATTAATATCCACCGACATTCAAAGAGCCCCAAACCAATGGTTAGACCAAATAAAAAATGTGTAATATACGTATGTACTTTTTTGTACAATTGGCATGTTCATGCACACATGTTTGTAGTTACCTACTGCTCGAGGCGGAGCCCTTGGTGTAGTAGCCGACGTCTTAAGCACTACACCAGACGGTTCTTCAAATGAATACTTACTCAGGATGTCTGAGTGATGACATGTGAAATAACCTGTTGTAGACATTCGTCAAAGTGAAAGTTTAAAAATATCGCTGCTTGGCAAGCGCAGCGTAGTAGAAGTAGGACGCCCTCCGGCCGATGGGCCGACATCTTGCGAAGGTCGCTGGTGGAAAGTGGATGAGGAAAGCGAAGGACTGGAATATCTGGCGCAAAATTGGGAAGTACTATGTCCAGCAGTGGACTGAAATAGTTTGAAGAGAGAAGGTATCAAATATTTCGGAGCATATTTTATCTAAAGGTGTGAATAAAATAAACATTCCATAATAAAATATAATATATTTATTATGCAATTATCTTATATTAACTTTACATCATACCTATTGCATACAATCAACAAGACATTGCACGTAATAACAATTTGTAACAAATCCTTTTTAAGTTTGACCAAGTCTTAATATACATAAAAATGACTACATAAAATTTAATTATACCTAAAGTAAACCAAAGAACCCATAATAATAACAGTTTGCTTATTTATTTTGCCATTAAAATTAGTTTCAGTCAGTTTTATCTTAAAAGTTCTTAAGGCTAAATTTCCTTTATTTATTTAGATAGATTGCCGTTATAAGAAACAATATTATTTTTGTAGGTAAGTAAAACATGCTTTATTTTATTAATGAAGTAACTAACCTAACTTTTGACTTACACTTTTTCTCCAAATTTGCTACACAACATCTCTTATCTAAAGTTTTTGATATTCATATTTTGAAACCTTTGGTTGTATTCTGATGTTAGGTATATAATAAATTCGTTTCTAATACACGGCGTTATCTATTACATATCAATAAAATAGGAGTGACTGTTTGTAACATCGAAAAAAAATTTTTTTCTTCATGAAAAAAATAAAATTTTAGTCTGTTATCGGCGACCGCGCAGTAAAACATTGCGACGAAGCGATTTAAGGTTATATTTTTCTGCGGGAGAATGTCTTCTAACGCGAGTAATACCGCGGTGAACAGATAGTTATAAAATAAAAGCGAAAAGATAGTCAAACACGTAACTAAACAATTTGGTTTGAGTCAAATGTAGCTAAACAAAACTATGTTCTACTTACTACCCAGGCTTTCTTGCCTGGGCAACAAGTATCTAATGATGCCAGGTGTCCCGATATGCGAAGGAAGACCCGATTTTCAGACGTCCCGATTTTTTTTGACGCGTACTAGTGTACGCGTCAAAAACGCTGTTGCTCATACCCTCATGACCGGTGGTAAAAAGTAAACTAACTGACACAGTTGTTAGCTCATATGCGCAGATGGAAAATTTTTGTTTCTAAAGAATACATATTTTTTAGATACGAATAATGTTTGTTAGACATAATTTTAAGTCGTATTATTTAAAGTACCATATCTTTGCTGAGTGGGCTGAGCACAATGTACATAGAGCCGTTAGCCGATGGAACATTCGCTCTTTACGATAAATAGCGCCATCCCTTTCTAACTCAATTGAAGTAAAGATCAACGCTTGTTCGTTCTAGAATACGGATCGTTCTAGAATACGGGCCAGAGCTTCTCAAGTGGCATCCAACCAAGACTTGGATTTGGTTAAGCTTGTGGGTGGATAGAGCCGATGGATGTGGACCGCTAATCTATACTAATATATAAAGCTGAAGAGTTTGTTTGTTTGTTTGAACGCGCTAATCTCAGGAACTACTGGTTCGATTTGAAAAATTCTTTCAGTGTTAGATAGCTTATTTATCGAGGAAGGCTATAGGCTATATATCATCACGCTACGAGTAATAGAAGCGGAGCAGCAATGAAGAATGTTTCAAAATCGGGGGTATTTTTTCATACTTGGAGCTTCCGCTGCGTACGCTGCGTAAACGGTTAAAGTTACACAAAAGTCATGTATGAGAGTATTGTTCTGCTTTTAATGGTCTGCAAAAAAGTCCGCGACAGCATTTGTCTATCTTTTAAGGTTAGCTCACCATAAAATATTTTTTGCTAAAAAAAATCTGAAATTGACCCCGAAACCTTCAAAGTTGGAGGGAGGGGAAACTGTATGTATAGTGATAAATGCAAGTACCGTGTTATCCCGAATTTAATGCGAGCGAAGCCGCGGGCAAAAGCTAGTAAATAGATATATTTGGATGTACATAACAGTAATGCACATAAATTAATAAAACGTCTAAAAGGCTGTAGCGATTTCAATAAAATATGGTATTAACAAAACTCCGCGGGGCACAGCTAGTTCATTAAATAGTAAATATTTTAACGCATTTATATTTTAACGAGAACAAAGCACTTCTAATAACATACTGATGTCCATACCCTTACAAGTTACAATTACTAGTATCACATTTCGTGCCCTCGATTAAATCGAGTAACAATATCGATATATTTTGAGAATTGGAGGTCGACATAACTTCTAGCTAAATTCTTCTACACTCCCAAAATACATTCGCCATTTCCTTGACTTTCGTTACTTGTTACATGTATAACTCCGTAAGTCATAGGTATTACTTCATTTACTAGCGGAATGGAATCAATTGTTTTATTTTAACGGAACTTGGTCCTGGTTCGTTTGTGCAAATAATAGGAGATACTTCATTAACTGCTGAGGTTGTACAATTGTTTCCATTTTAACTGAACTGGATCCTGGATCGTGTATTTTCGTTGTAGGTGTTACCTCACTAACTGCTGGATTTGTATCAAGTGGTTCCATTTTAACTGGATTTGGCTCTAGTACGTGTGTACTAGTGATAGGAATCACTTCATTAACTACCGGAATCGAATCAATCGCTTCAATTTTAACTGTGCTTAGCTTCGGGCGTCATAAATTCATTGTTTTTCTGGAATCTCTTCTGGTACTTTTGGTTTAACTGGTTTTGCTCTTCTGCGCTTTTTATCATTATTCTCATTAGTCATAGTCCGCTTTCCACTTTGAACATGCCTCCGTACTAAAGGAGGCGGACTTGTACTGATCGAACTTAGTGAGAATACGTTTTCAATGATTGGTAAACATTCATTTTCTTTGGGTATATTTTCAATGCGAGTAATACGGCTAACTGATCGGTCGGCACGCAGCACGTGCTCTGACCCAGGCTTTTTTCTTAGAATATAATTATAAGACTCAACATATAATTTGGATTTACGCCCGCAAAGTCTAGTGTACGCGTCAAAAACACTGTTGCTCATGTTGTTTGTGATGTCACTTTCCTTAGTTGTCAATGGATTAACAACGATGAAGTTATTCGAAGGAAGCGATCCAATGGGAGGCGAAATTGAACTTGGTGACGTATTTATTACCTGCAAATCGGGCATGGAGGGCAATAGTTTATTTGTTAACATTTGGTTTGGTTCTTGGACATTACTAGTCGTATTCGGAAGTGTATGATTAGTTGTTGGATTTATAAAAGGGGAGACATTCGATGTTGAGGGTCCAATAAATGAATTACTAGAATTAAGTTCATTATTTATTCGAGGCGTACTCGGTCTTAATAATTTAACTTGCTCTTTCGCATGGGATAATATAGCTGAAAGAATCTTTAGTTCATCAATTGAGAGTTTATCTAGAGGAGTCTTCACTTCTGCTGATATTTCACCGTCGGGAGACATTCTAAGCTTTACATCTTTAAATGTCTGAAGTATAGTTCCCACTATTTGGTTTACCATCATGTTATTATTCTCTGGGTTTGATAAAATATTTACGTTTTCCATTACTGTGGGCGTAGACATATTAGGTGTATTTATACCAGTTAAGTTGGTTATGGTCGGCAATGTGGATAAACTCTGTACATTACTTATCTTCGGTATCGTTTCCATGTTAGGTGCGTTATTGACTATTGGAGCCGTAACCATATTAGCAGCAGTAAGAGTATTAGGTACCATTGCCCAGGGTGCATTATCTGTGGTAGGCAATGAGGATAAACTATGTACGTTACTTATGGTCGGTAACGTCGCCATATCAGGTACGTTGCTCGCGATCGATGCTATGTTCGCTGCCAAGCCTGTTGTTAAATTATCTATAAGACTAGCAGAATTAGTTAACGTTGCCCCAGGTACGGCGCTTGTGGCAGGTATTGTGGATAAACTCTGAACATTGCATATGGTTGGTAAGGATGAAATGTCAGTTCCATGCTCTCCCATTGGAGGTAATGTTCCCATGTTAGGTGTAGATCTAATTTTCGGGTTTGTTGCCATATTATTTCCAGGGCTTTTGGTATCACATAACACTTTCTTAGGTAAGCTGCTTGTATGCTGTATGGTCGGCAACTGTATCTTCGAAATTGTGTTCATTGTTGTTGGTGAACTTACCATAAGAGGCCGTAAAAAGGCGTTCTGACGCCTTGCGACCCCATTGTTTTGATCAATATCTGATACTATACAGATATCGGGTACGATCTCTTCAATTTTTTTCACCATAGTGACTTTTCTTTTTGTTTTTTGTAAAAAATGATTCCTGGATTGTGCTGGATTTTTTGTATATCTAATATTGTTCAAGGTCTCGACACGTGGTGTTTTCAAATAATATTTATCCCGACAACAGCAAGTACATTGTTCCGGTATACATGGATGCGGTTTCCTCATGTAAGACTGAGTTGGGGTGGGTAGATGGAGTAGAGATTTGATAAAGATATCTCGCATAACCCAGCAACATGCGTTACATTTCTCAGAAGTCAAACAATTAGATGTTAAAGAGTCAGTGATTGGGATTTCGGTGTAACTGTCAATAAGATTATCCATTGTTAGTCGATAAATTTCAACTTTACCAGTTTTATGATTAACAAATTGTATTTCGTGAGAAATATTTATACTGGCCTCTATATGCGGCATGTGTTCTTTGTTTTTAGGTATTTTGTACCTTAAAGCACGGTCAATAAAGCAATCGGTGTTACCTACACGTGATGATATTCCTAAAGGTTCTTCTTTAATATTAGTCACATTTGACATATTGTCATTGAGCCGATACTGATTTATCATATTATTGGTCCAATGTTGACTGTCATATTTATTTTTGCAGCAACAAATGCATTTCCCTAAAGGGCAATCATGTTTCATCTTAAAAAACTTCGAAGTTATATAACTTCGAACTTGTTCGTCTGTCGAATTGGTTAAACTGCCGATATTGTTTTGTCTATACCAGCAGTTGCTAATAAACAGAGTGTCAGGTGGCATTTGATTCTTATCTAGTAAATATTTTAGGCTAGAATGGATCACCGCGTGAGTGCTTTTATTAATATAGTAAAGATCTGTAGTACACGTGTTTAAATTGTTAAATACCACACATTCGTACTGACCTTGCTTAGGTTTTTTCCGAAATTTTCAACTGGCTGTTCGATGAATTAGCTTGTGATGGTTGGCATAATTGATTTATTTTAGTTTTACCTTGATAAGCATCCAATTTAACCGAACGAGGAAAATAACGTACGGTATTTTCATTTTTTAATTTGCAGTCTTCTAAAACGATGCGAACATCCCTACATTTCAATAGCAGTTGTCTAATCTTTTCGCTACCATCACACCGTTGACTATTATTTTCTATAGGAACGATTATATTAGCCTTCGAATTAAGATGTTGGAGTTTACTTAGCATTTTGTGGAATCGATTATCTAGATTTCCAAATTGGGGTCCATCATTTGACATATCTATTAACATTGGTTTACTTTCCAATGTTATATTATCAATTATATCCTTAGCTTCTAATAGGTGAAAATCTTTGCGAAAAATAAACATGTCTTCTAATTTCGCAGTATATACAATTGGTATTTGCTCTAATTGATTTTCTTTTTCCTTATTATTGGTTCATATTCTTCATCCACTGGCTCCTTTTTAATGTCAATCTCACTCATTCCATTGCTTGGAGCTCCGATCTCTGAAAAAACAAATTAAAAAATTTGTATACGAAAATGTATGCTAGATTGTTTTTTTTTTATTTCACGACATTTCTAAAACCGATGGTAAGTCATATCGCCACTCATGGATATCCCTAACTTCGAAGGAGCAACAAATGCGTTTCCTACAAACCTAAAAAGGCCATGAATAAGAAAAAAATGTATGGGTGAATTTTGGGATTCTGCACCTTCATGCCGTGTAATGGCGCAGAGAACGGATAGTAGCACTTTCCCATTGAACCAAAAAAAACTTGTTTACGCGCAGGCGCAGAGCCCCTTTGAGAATAATTTATTGTGTTCCTGCTGAGATAGGAGCACCTAAGAAATCTTAACAGTAAAGATTTTTTTATAAAGAAAAGATTTTCATGTACAATATTTTATAAACACAGAAATAGCTGAGCAGTTTAAGTTAATGGTTTTATATCAGACAATAATCGTCAAAAGTGTAACCTTTTTAGGGTACCGTAGCCAAATGACAAAAAACGGAACCCTAACAGATTCGTCAAGTCTGTATGTCTGTCTGTTCGTCCGTATTTAACAACCTTTTTTCTCCGAAACTATTAGCACTACACTGTTATAACTTTGTAAGTATATGTATTCTGTAAACCACTATTAGTTTTAACAAGAATTTTAAAAAGTAAATATATTTTGCAGTTCCACACATTGAACTGAAAATCAAAATGTTTTTATATTGTGAATTGTAGCCTATATATTGTTCTGATGCATGGGCTATGTTGTTGTTTGCTTTCGCTGAGATCTGTTTATAAGTTTTTGCGTGAAAGATTAACAAACAATCATTCCGGCAAACTTTAGCACTTATAATATTAGTATTACATAAAAGTAAATTTAAAAACTGTGAATAGTTAATATAGGTTTCGTAAACATAACAAAATGTATAGAAATAAGAATACATTTCAATGTAATTAATACGCAAAATATTGTTAAGATAGCAAGAACTGCTACCGACAATCTGCATGTGCAGTTTGTCAGACTATTTAAAATGTAATTAGTGTTTTAGTTTTGAATAAACAAATAAATAACGTAACAAATAAAAAGTAATTTTTACATCGTCAAACTCAAAAATCTCCCTACGTCTGTGGACAATAAATTATAGTTATTTATATTAAAACTAGCTTTTGCGTGCGACTTCGTCCGCGTGGAATAGTTACTTTGGCCTAACGCTCTCTTTCACCCGCTACTTCGTTTATATAGGTGAGTTAAAACTGCGATATCTCATAAGATATTCATTTAAATTGAATGATGTAAAGAGCAATTTTGTTTAAAATGAAATACTTGTGATAAATAAAGTATTTATTTGGATAAGGATTGATATCATATTTATGAAAATAGCTTCGCAAAATGATGCATTATTTTAGAAAATTTTTTTAGCAAAAACTATGTTATAGGGAGCTAACCTTAAAAGATAGATATGCCGTCGCGGACTTTTTTGTAGACATTTAAAAGGGTAACAATACTCTAATACATGACTTTTGCGAAACTTTAACCGTTTACGCAGCGTAATCTCCAAGTAAGAAAATTTCCTTCCGGATTTTGAAACATTATTCATTGCTGCTCCGCTTCTATTGATTGTAGCGTGATTATATCTAGCCTATAGCCTTCTTCGATAAATGAGCTATCTAACACTGAAGGAATTTTTCAAATCGGACCAGTAGTTCCTGAGATTAGCGCGTTCAAACAAACAAAAACAAACTCTTCAGCTTTATAATATTAGTATAGATTGTCTTTTAGCAGGACCTGATACGCTACGAGTTAGTAGCGTATCAGGTCTCCTGCTATGAGTTAGCAGTAGTTAGTTTCTCCTTGCGATGAAGTCTAGCCACAGTGCCTGTCTTGTGCCGATATGGGCCGATAGCTGTGCCATGTTGATCAAATAAAACAAAAATTACAAAAATTAAAAAGATTAAATACAAAAGTGTAGAACCAGTCGCATTTACCTTTTTGCAATGATCCATAACACTTCGAAGCTCCTTCTTTAATTTCAGTGTTACGAACAAGAAATTTTATCATTTCTTTGGTAGGATAAATTTTATACTTTGTCGCACACAACTGTTTTGTTTTCCTTAGACGGCCACCACATTTTGTATAGCAGATTAAGATTTTCTGGCAGTCCTCTTCACTATAAACGTCTTCCATTTTGAGCTGTCTGAAAAAGAAAATGGTCTGTAGTATCATGAGTAGTATATATGAAAAATTGTGGGACTTTTGTTAAATATTTTGCGGTTTAAACATTTGAACATATCTGAGGAAAATAGGATTAAGTAGGTCAATCTAAAAATGCAAATGCTGTCGTCTTAGATAAACAATAAACCCATGCAATTAACTGCTGCCCCACCCTGAGCCCAAGGATGGCTACGCTCATGGACATATCTTCATCATGGCTGTTAAAATTGTGATATGAAAATATTTTATTAAATTATAATAATAATGCATTATTTGATTATAATATGTAATTCCGTAAACTTTGTTAATATTTTTAGTGAGTGGACTTAAGCATAACACAAGATGGCATTTTGAAGGCGTTAAAAGATTTATAAGCAGCTTGAGAGATGTGTGCGTTTGGAGCTTTGGTGCGACGTTATTATATTTGGCGCTTCATTTTTTGTGACACAGGTGGGCATATCTACCTTTTTTTTACTTAATACAACTTAATATAATTGCAACAAACTCTGCTTCGACTAAATGATTCGTAATTTATTAATCGATATAAATCGAATATTTATTAATCGATGGTCTGATCTTTCGAATCTATACTAATATATAAAGCTGAAGAGTTTGTTTGTTTGTTTGAACGCGCTAATCTCAGGAACTACTGGTTCGATTTGAAAAATTTTTCAGTGTTAGCTTATTTATCGAGGAAGGCTATAGGCTATATATCATCACACGAGTAATAGAAGCGGAGCAGCAATGAAGAATGTTTCAAAATCGGGGTATTTTTCATACTTGGAGCTTCCGCTGCGTAAACGGTTAAAGTTACACAAAAGTCATGTATGAGAGTATTGTTCTGCTTTTAATGGTCTACAAAAAAGTCCGCGACAGCATATGTCTATCTTTTAAGGTTAGATCACTAACATATTTTTTTCAAAAAAATCTGAAATTGACCCCGAAACCTTCAAAGTTGGAGGGAGGGGAAATCGTATGTATAGTGATAAATGCAAGTACCGTGTTATCCCGAATTTAATGCGAGCGAAGCCGCGGGCAAAAGCTAGTATTCAATAATTCCTAGCGAATATTAAATTAGTGACATGCAAGTCATTTGGATGTAGAAAAACATACTTATTTAACAAAATTTTGTAGTATTTTATTAATTAACTTTATGCAAGGTGTTTTAGAGGTATAGAAATTTGAAATGGAATAAAACAAAGATGATTATTTTATTAATATTAAATTTACTTTAATCAAAAGACAATCTTCTGACATTATAATTTAAATATGATTTTTGGCATATGACCGCCACGGCTGGCTCGGACCTAATCTATTCTTGAGGTCCAATTTCGAGACTTTTCCAACATTGGTGGCCTTATATCAGCAATAACGCGCCGTATGTTGCCCTCCAAGTGGTCAATCCTTTCGGACCTATCGGCGTATACTAGCGACTTCACATATCCCCAAGAAAATAGTCAAGCGGCGTTAAATCGCACGATGTTGGAGGCCAATTCACGGGTCCCAAACGTGAAATTATGCGGTTACCAAACGTTTCCTTCAATAAATCAATTGTGTCACGAACTTTGCAACATGTTACGCCGTCTTGTTGAAACAACTCCTGCACCTCATCGTTGTTTAATTGGTGAAGGAAAAGGCCAGTAATCCATCAATCATAGCGGTCACCATTGACTGTAACGTTCTGGCCAGCAACGTTTAAAAGAAGTACGGACCAATAAATCCATCAGCACATCATAAAGCACACCATACAGTCAGTTTTTCTGGATGTAACGGTGTCTCAACATACACTTGAGAATTATCATCACTCCAAATACGGCAGTTTTATTTATTGAAGTATCCATTCAGCAAAAGTGAGCTTCATCGCTTAACGAAATTCGCTTATGAAAATCGGGATCGACGGCAATCTTACTTTGGGCCCATTCACCGAATCTACGTCTAGCTAGGTGGTCGCGAGGATCTTTCCGCAAAATCTTCCATAAAGTGAATCCGATTCTTGTGCACGATATCCGATGGACTGATTCGGGTCTTCCTCTACGCTACGCTCTACAGCAGCAATGGCTTCTTCTGTGCGCTCTATACGACGTTATTGTGGATGCATATTATTATTTAAAGTAAACGTGGTGCGAAAATGTTCCATAGTTCATCGAATTAATTGCTCTGATGGACTACTCTGTTGACTTACGGTGAATGGACGTAATGCGCAATACGTATTCCGTACAAGAACTATGATTTACAAAATTAATTTGCACAATTTGGAAGCACGTCAGAATGTTCATTTTGAAATGCGAAACCAAACTAAACATAAATCACTTGACAATATAGGCGCCATTTAAAAAAGTGTCTAAAATTCACCCGTTAACTATTCCAACAAATGATTTTCCTATTTTACTTAGTCTAAGGCCCGTATTCTAGAACGAGATAGCCGGAGACAGTGGCGTGCACAGAGATTATGAGTAGGGAATGCAAAGTGAGTGACACTAATCGTAAAACAATAAATAATTTACATTTTTATCAAATTGAGTGCTGTTCATGACAGCAGATCGCCTATGGTTTCAAATCTGTAGAGGGAAATTAGTGAATAAGTGGGAATCATTTAATATGTTGTGATCAATTTACCGGTTTTCGGGACGCACAGTCTGAGAAACCATAGAACTAAAGGTCGACACCCCTGAAATTGCCGTCACTTTTTCGAAAAATGTCAAAAAAAAATAAATTGGTTGGTGAGAGTATAGTGACAGCGGCTGTCAACCTATTACCGGACTGAAGTTGGAGAGAAAAGGAGCCAAGCGGAGGGGCAAGGGCGCTGCGAAGGCGACATTCACTTACTTCAGACTCGACGAGAAGCAAGAAATCGATTCGAACAAACACACAGACAATTTTTACGAAATATCTCAAACTATCAAACAGAAAAATGGTTCGACTGAATAACAACGTATCCACACTTTATAATGGGAAAGGGGAAGGTAACGCAGTGCGGACGCGAGTTGCGTGCGAGGTACTAGTAGAGATGGGCCGCGGGGCCTAGTAGAGGCGGGTGCGGGGGTGCGGGAGGTAGCAGCGGTAATAGCAAGTGAGCTCCGCTCCGTCTTTCTTTCGCTTCGTCGGTATTTTAACTATTAAGTTCTCGCTGGGTAATTTTATTTAACTGAGTTTCATTTGATAATTTAATTCAGATTGAGTGCAAAGCGATATAGATTTGAATCAATTAATGTTCTTATTATCTAAGTGATATTGGATAAGGAAACGCACTGTACAGTTAATTTATTGTAATGTCAGCTTTGCCTACTGGCTGTTCTCGCGATATTTTTAAGTCTTTAACACTTACAATGCAATTAAGAAAACTTTTGATGATCAATTACTTATCTATATTAATAATTATAAGTACTAAGCATTTAGGCGGTAATATTGGAACTAAACAACAGAAATCATACTTATATACTTTGTTGTTAAAACATACATTATTATATTTATTATACATTGAAAACCCACCCTAATACAAACAGACAACCCTTCTTAACCCTGATAACATCTATCGAATACAGAAGAAGCGTTAAAAATGAAAGTTGATACTTAGTTTGAACAAACAAACTGTGTTAACCATACATTCGCATTTTATTGTGGTCATAGGACCAAAGTGTTGTAGTTACGAAATAAGATAAAATAAGATTAAGAGTATCCATGTAGTATCTACATTAGTTTCTGTCGGAAGCACAGTTTGGTTGACGATTATACTTTTAATATAATAATTAAGAATCGATATTTCCTTATTCAATTTATATGTCATATGTATGGCATGGTATACAGAGAATGCAATCCGGATTATCCGAAAAATTCGAGTACCTGCAACTTTTCACTCGTCTTCCGAATTCAGATTCCAAAAACGAATCCGGATATCCTTCCCTGAATATTATGAAATTGTGATTCGGGGGCTACTTACCATTTATGTTGAATAAGTCCTTATATTCTTGAGGTGATAAAACTACCTTGAAGAATATACACAATAGCTTTCGAAGCCTTGTCTACAAATTGTTGACCAGGATTATGACGAAACCATAAGCCTAGTTGAATTCGAGCCACCGGAGCAAGCTGGGTTTCTTAAAGACTAGAGTACCTTGGACCACCTCCATACGGTTTGGCAGTTACAGCTAGATACAGAAGACCAAGGAGTATAACTAGTTGCAGTGTATGCCATTTGTGGACTATGAAAAAATCATCGACTCCATCAAAACCTGAGCTGTTCTGCAGACTGCAGCGTTGTGTTGATAGACTGGCGATATTTCGAGGTGTTGATTTATCGCTTTTATATCGCCGAAACTGTTTACAAACAAAGTGGAGTACCTTTAAGAACCAAGACTGGTCTGAACAAAGCGGCAGCGCTAATGGAGCGTACCTATATATCTTATATTCGTTTGCTGACAATATCGTCATTAGTGGCAGAGATTTCGTCAGAGCTTATAAAGATGCTGAAGAACTTGAATGTTCCTGAGAATTTAGGCTTGACGTAAATCTGGGCAAGACAAAAATCATATTCAATATAGTCCTCCTCATCAATTCGACGGGAGCTCTGATATGGCTCGCTAGGCCAAATTTTGGTCTTAAACACTCTGTGACATGAGTAACAGCACAGCTGGCACTAGCTTTTGTATAGCTAGTGTACGTGTAGAAGGGCTTTGATCTTTCTATCCGTAGTTGGCGTTTAATATCAAGCATATTGAGGCGATTTTCCTAAAATGTCTTAATCTTATTGAAGATAGTAGATCTCCAAGCAGACCTTAATATCTCTGGCATTCAGGTGTCTTTTGAACAAGTCTCTGAGACATTAACCACCCGCTTCCGCTTACGCCCGCCTCCGAGTAAAATACAGCTTTTTTCATCAGAAGTTTACCCGTACCACCTGAGTCATTTTTGTTTTATTAGCAGTGTTTCCATGCCATTAATCCTAAATTGACGCAGAACCTCACAGTTTATTACACGATCCTCCCACTTATTTTTTTTATAAAATATACCTTATAATACTTGCGTGAGATCACGCCTAAGACATCTTAGGTAGTTTTGATATCAGATTTATAAAGGCACCAAGCCTTTATAATAGGACGTGAATGATAAGTGCCTCATAGACGCTAATCTTCGCCCCCAGCTTAAGATCATGGGACCCCCCGACACGATCCGAGAGTCGTCCGAAATTGGCAGCGGCGTTGGCTACGTGTGATGGTATTTCCGAAGCCAAGGTATTGTCACGCCAGATATCGCTTCCAAGGTATTAGAAATTCGAGACTTCCTCTAGCGGTTTCCCATATAGTAATTCCCAAGTTCCTATATATATGTTTCTATCAGTAAATCGCTTTATGCGAAGAGAAAAAGGGTTAACTCATTTAACATAAATATTTCAGAAATATCCGTAAAAACCGGATAGGACCACAAATCCGTTCTTAAAACTCCGGATTTTCAAACGGAACAGATTTGTATTCCCTAGTATTCTTCTAGTATGCCCTACTATTGTAGGTACCCTTTCGAGCGCGAGATGGGCTATACTCTGTCTAACCTTTATTTTCTTTTCAACACTTAGATTTTTCGTAAAAACTTGTGACGCCCTTTTTCAACTACATAGAATGTATCGTTATATTATATCGATTTCTATAAAGAATAACTTTGAATCGATTTCATGTAACGTATTTTTAATATATTTAATTATAATAAATAATTTCAATAATTGAAGTCGATTAATTCAATTTTAAAATGCTTAGTTTGTTTGTTATATAAATAAATGGCATATAATATTACAGGTGTAATTGTGCACAACTCTTGATTTAAACTTGCCGAATACGTTAGTTATTAACAAATTATGCGTTTCTAAATTAAATGTAAGTAACACGTGCATATTTACAATCTATGGCAGCTACCGAAAAGCAAATAACCGATTCTATCGACATTATCGATAGCTTAGTTTAGCGGAATAGTATTGATACACTGTGTAGTATCGATAGTACAGTAGGTCAATATAGTAATTACTATCGATAGTAAAAGTTAAAGGTTGACTATCGATAGTAATAATAATAATAATAATAATAATCTTTATTTCAGATAACTCAATAAGATCCATAAAGTGATAGCAAATAAAATATATGAAAACACTTATAACTATGTTAGTTTAAGCTGCTAAACTATGTTAGTTTAAGGTGTAGCAACAAATACCACCAACGAGCATTTGAGAGCGTTCAACTTTCAAGTATTATATTGTAACCTATTTAAAATATTTTACTCATGTCAGTCTGCCTATGCACCATCGAACAATGATTTAGGTACAGACAGTCGAAGCGCTCGGCAAAAGCAATTAATATACCATTGCGGCTGGCCCGCACCCTGCGTACCAAAGATGTGCACCGCTTCCGCATGGTCGCGTGGAAGCAATCCACGCGCGCCTCGGCGAACATCCCCGACGCGCTGCAGAAGCGGGGCAGCCCCAACAGTACACGGAACGCATTGTTGTACTGGATGCGTAAGGCATTGTACTGCACCTGCGTGTAGCTCGCCCACAAACTGCTCGTGTAGAAAGACGTACAGAAAGCCCTAAAAAGGGTGATTTTGACATTATTGGAACAACGAGCAAATCTGCGGGCAATCATGTTAGCACGCACAGACAACGCCCTACGCTCCCTTTCTATATCTGCATCGTCCTCAGATCCGGGGTAACAAAATGCCCAAGATATCTAAACTTGTCGACTATCTTTAATGGACATCCGTTTAGTTTAACGACTGGTATGCTATCTAAGTGTTTTCCCCGGGCCCGAAAGACCATACATTAGCTTTTCTTCACATTTAACAATCCGTGTTCCCGAGCATACCGAGCACAAATACCTAGCAGCTCAGACAAACCGCCTACAGAGGCGCTCAGCAACACCATGTCATCAGCATAACTGATATTGTTGAGGCATACTCCTCCAATGTGGCAACCGACATGGGTACTGCTAAGCTCCTCCACAAGCGCATTCACATAGAGGTTAAAAAGCTTAGGCGAGGTAAGCCCCCCTGCCTCACCCGCAATTCAACCTATATGGGTCCGAATAGGCCCCAGACCATCGAACAACATTGACCTGGTTCTCGTACCAGTACATAAAAATGTTGATTAATTCGTTCGGCATATTCGTTTGCTGTAGCTTACGCCACAGTATATCGTAGTGAACCAAGTCAAATGCCCTCGACAAATCCAGAAAGCAAGAGAAAACGGGGGTTCCTCTTTCCGTGTAGTACCTGACAGTTTGCTTTAAGCACAAGACAGCTGTTTCTGTGGATAGGCCAGCTTTAAACCCAAACTGGTTATCATGAATGTGTAAGTATTTATCAAGTCGAGTGTTAAGCAAAGCGTCAAGCACTTTAGCCACTATAGTAGCTAATGAGATGGGTCTATAATTACTCTTATCACTTATGTCACCAGTTTTACTTTTTACAATGGGCACCACTATTGTCCTCATCATCTGTGCCGGTAGATAGGAGTGTCCTACGCATAAGGAGTAGAACATAGCTAAAACTCGCGGCAGATGTTCACCACCGTATTTAAGGTGCTCAATACTCAAGTTGTCGTGGCCCGGTGACCTGCCACGCGACATCAATCTAATCACATCCCTCACCTCTTTTGCTATAAATCGAGGACATGACCCCTGGCCACCACCCCAAGTCTACATGAAGGCTGCGATGGCCCAAGAGGTGACGAGACAGAAAAGTGTTCCCTGAATAAATCTGCTATACCAGTCAATTCACTAACACCGTTGACACTGACAGGTGATCCAGGTTTACTGTTAAGTTTATTGGTTGACTTCCAAAAAGCGCGAAAGTCATGTCTCGAGTGATGCGACGCCAGTATGTCCATTTGAATTTGATCCCTATTGTTCTGACACCAACGCAAGCGCGATTTGAAAATCCTGCGACTCGTCCGCATATCACTCCAAACACGACCTCCCCGTGGCTTTCCGAACAAAACCCAAGTCTCAAACTTTATTTTGGCGTCACAATGAGCACTCCTAACATACTTATTCCATCCAATAACCGGTTTGTTACGTTTATGAATATGCGTATCGTAACTGTCACATGCTGCCTGGCACAGCGCATTTACAATGTCATTATACAAGTTATCTATAATTATTCTATGGTCAAAATCGTTACATATATTATCACTACAATAGCGTAATTCATTTGGGAAGTCAATCAATTTCAATTTATCATTGCATAATCGTGTATACATATCAATTTGCTCTTGTTTACGTTCCCTCCACGGTACTTTGCTGTGATTCCAAGTGACACAAGTTTCATATAACTTAGGAATCACATTATCTAGTCTGCACTGTATTACAAGTGGATAGTGGTCTGACCATAACACATCATAATGAATATAAACTTTTGAAACGGTGTTCATAGCGGCCTGTGTAACCACACAATGATCCAACCAGCGCTTAGACCCGCATGATTCACTAATAAAAGTAAAAGTATCAGTGTTTAGTCCCAATAGTTGCACATCTGCACATATCCACTGTAATTCATCGCAAAAACTCGACAATTCCATAAAAAACTGTTCATTAGGATGAGCGTTAAAATCACCCAATACATATGCACATTCGATATTATTATTATCAATTATAGCGCTTACCAAACTAAGACAGTCTACAAATTCCGCTAGATTCGCCTGACAATCCGTTGGCATGTACACATTTAACACTAAAAAAGATCTCTGACACACGGTTACCCTAATGGCACACACACGCGGGTTATCACAGTGCACAACCGCCACATCGTTGAACATACTTTTCCGCCACAGCAGCGCCACTCCACCGTGCGGCCGCCCGCGCACCATGCCCGCCGCGGTGTCCACCGCCGACGTCCCGGTGCATCCAAACTCCTTATCAATGTTCCCGAGAAACGGAATGTCATCCGGAAGCAGCCAAGTCTCTTGTAAAGCAATAATATCACATGTACGACACAGTTGCCTTACGCTTTCGACGGAACGCTTCACATTCTTGCAATTAAAACTTACAAGGTTAGTTAAGTTTCTGAACTGCTTAATTTTCATTAAGGTTGTGATGGTCGAGTACGAACGGTTCCACCGTCTGCATCTTTCCAGGATGACTCACGAGTTTTAAAATTGACAAAGCGCCTAAATATAACTCCTTCTGGCCATAGATTGCTATCGAGGAATAGTGACAACTTGTTTTCCGAGACAAAAAATTTGTAAGCATTATAGTCCCGTTCATGCTTAATTAATATTTTTTGTAAAACGATTTTCTCGCCTGTCTTTTCATAAATGTAATCAGCTATATCCTTATCAGTTGTTTCCTTATGTACTTTAGTTATAAGGATCGGTAGACTCCTTACAGCGGCTTTAAACTTTCCTTCACTATTCCTAGCAATACCCGCCGTTCCCAGATAACGGTACGATTTCATGGGTTTTTTACGACGAATAACTTTCTGCCACTCATCCTGATTTGAATTCACGTCGACTGTTTTTCTTTCATCCATCGATTGCGTACTCTGACGTTCTATAGATACATTAATGGCCGTAGAACAGATGTTGTTGTTTACACTCCGCACAGCTGACGTCGGTGACGTCACAACCAGTGGTCGCCGCTCGTCGGCAGCGATCGGGTCGACTGCCGCTTTCGCTCGAAATACCGCATTATTTTCGCCCGATTGCAGCGTTTTAACGGTTTTAGGAACTACCGCCGCATTTTTTCTTAAAATTTGGTTATCACGGCGATCTTGTAGTACAATATCATCATGATCACAATTAAGCTCGTCCATTGACAAGTCATTTATGTGATGCGATAGGCCTATCGGCCCACTGTCCGTTAGCCAACCGCTTCGCTTCGCGTTTACATTAGGCACAGAAGCAGGCATCCTCGGTACTGATGTCTCATTTCGCATTTGCAACATCTCTGCTTTTAGCTCATTAAGTTGGGTCTGGGTGACATATTCTTCCTTAACTTCTTTTAAGTCAGTCTGAAGTCGAAGCAAGTCTTTTAGAAGTTTAGTGCAATCCAGATGGTCAAATAGAATTGGAGGTAAACGTTCCAAATCTCGTGCAACGAAAATCGGAAATAGATCCGGTTCCATTGTTTTAAAAACACTCACAATGTCAAGCAAATCTCGCTTTTCCTTCCCATTGCTTTTCCGCTTAATTAACGCCTTATTAACGGGCACTGAGTCATATAACAAGGCTTTCGATGCAGCAATTTCTTCACTGGTAAATGCTGAGGTACATATTTGCACGAGAGTATCTTCATCGATCACAGATAACTTATTTTGGATATACGATAACAACTCATTAATAACAACCCTACACGAATTGCACTTTACAATTTTCGACATTTTGAAAACCATTCGCAACAGATTTATCCGTTAGCTTGACACGACCACACGGGGGGATGCGCGCGTACGACTGATAGTGCAAAACTATCGATAGTTGGTGTAATTTACAAAGCAGACACTATCGATAGTTATGTTTATATTGAGCTACGATACTATCGATACTATTGCAGTGTATCAATACTATTGCGCAAAATTAAGCTATATATACTATCGATAGTTATGTATACTCGCGTGCAAGTAAATCGACTCAAGCCTCAAGTGCGCATAAAAAGTGATATAACTAAAAAATGACTTATTTTACCTCTATATAATGTTTTACATAATTAAAGCCTAGTAATTAGGCTTTCAAATGGTAGCATTATATCAGTAATTTAAATAAACACTTGTACTTAGAATGCAACTGAACGCAACCTCCCGTAAACTGCTCTGCGCTCTATTCACAACTTGCGCGACACAACCCCAATAAAACCCCCTGTAATCGTTTTTTTCTTATCAGTCGCTCATTAGACGTTGACCTGAACACATCTCTGCAAATTAAAGCCGTCATTTGAAGAAAATTACAACACCTGAAGAAGCCGCTCAAGTCGTTGCCCTGTTGCAAGAAGGGTTGAACCAGCGAGAAGTCGCTCGTCGTTTGAATATGAGTCAGTCCGCTGTCTCGAGAGTATACAGAAGGTTTCAAGAGACTGGTGCCTTCACTCGGAGGCCTAATACCAGCCGACGCCGGTGCACCTCGGAGCGTGACGACCGGTTTTTGGTCTCGACCTCTCTCCGAAATCGACACCTTACCGGCGTAGATGTGCAGCAGGAGCTACGTCAAGTTCGCGGGGTGACTGTCAGTCAGTGGACAGTTAGAAGAAGGTTGAAAAAGCTAACCTTACTCCGAAAAGACCCGCTACAGGCCCGAAGTTGACCACAGCTCATCGTCAAGCACGCCTTCACTTTGCTCGAGAACATTTGGATTGGAGCATAGAGCAATGGCAGTCAGTCCTGTTCACAGATGAGACGAGGATGTGTCTCCATGGCAGCGACAGGAGAGGTCGGGTATACCGTCGTCCCGGTGAACGGTTTTCACAGTGCTGCTTTGTGGAAACCGTTGCATATGGTGGCGGATCTTGCATGATGTGGGCTGGAATTTCCTTAGAAGGCAAAACGGACCTTGTTTTCGTTCCTGGGGAGGCCGGGGAGGAGGTCTGACCAGTGATCGTTACATTGAAAATGTTCTACTGGATCAAGTTGTCCCTTATCAAGGCTTTATTGGGGAAAATTTCATCTTGATGCATGACAATGCCCGATGTCACACTGCTCGGGCCACACGTGATTTCCTGAACGAAGTTGGAATTCACACTATGCATTGGCCAGCGCTCAGCCCCGATTTAAATCCCATTGAGCACATATGGGACGAGCTCAAAAGGAAAGTTAGAGCGAGGAATCCAGCTCCGACAAACATCAATGAGCTCAAGACTGCGTTGGTAGAAGAGTGGGGTCGAATACCACAATCATCCATTAAAAGTTGATAAGGTCGATGAAGAATCGCATGAGAGCAGTGATCAGAGCTAGAGGAGGGAATACCAAATATTGACACGAATATTTTTTTTATCTTACGCACATTTTGTTTCATTTAAACACAATAACCCCATACTGTGAAATTGTATGAATTTTCAACATTTTTTACATTATCATTAGCATTAACCTTTTTTACTAAACTACTGAATCGATTTTCATGCAACTTACACCATTTTAAAGCTCAATTACTAGGCTTTAATTATGTAAAACATTATATAGAGGTATAATAAGGCATTTTTTAGTTATATCACTTGTTATGCGTACTTGAGGCTTGAGTCGATTTACTTGCACCGAGTGTTAATATTGAGCTA